>CBVK0101108514.1:0-24100 GCA_900067695.1 Picea abies | reverse complement strand
TCTAGATGACATATGAGGGTCCTACAACTTCGTAAGGCCATAACTCTCAAACCGTGAGGAGTTATGTGACGTTCCACATACCACCAGAAATAGCATGACATGTAATATCATTATAGAATATTATTATCTGAAAATATATCATAACACATACTGTTACCCATCAAACAAACTTGGGTCCATTACCCAAACCTGAGATCTCTAACTTCTCATGTCCATAACTCTCTAACCGTGAGGAGTTATGTGACGTTCCACATACCACCAGAAATGGCATGACAAGAACTATCCATATAGGATAGTTTCCCTGAAAAATTCATTTTCCTCCATCGCATTATTCCACAATTAATCATGGGTTCTCTTACTCCACAAAGAGTCTTCCCGTGAAGGCTTTCACCATAAGGGGACCACTTTGGAGTTCATCCATATTTACTTCTTATCAACCATGAAGAAAAAATAATGAGTCATGTTTACATCAAACAATATTGGGTCCATTACCCAAACCTTTTTTCTATGGGGCTTTCTTAAAGGGTTGACATCAATGACAACCAACCTTAATCAATAGAGGATACTTTCTTGCAAGTGATCCAGATTATTATACTATTGGGCATTTGATTATGATTATGGGGCGTTATGGATTGATGACATTTTATTTTGTTGTATTCACATGGACAAGTGCTATTGACTTGGTTTTCTTGAGTGTGTAGGATTTTGGACCTTGAGGATGCAGAGGCATCGATGATACCCCTTGGACTCTGGATCGAGTCGAGGAGTGGACTATTGGGGTTTGATTGTTTTATATATGACATTTTTTCATCTGATTATATGATATGATTATGGATATTACTTTTGACATGATTCATTGATGATTTAGAATGACGATAGCTTGCCGACCAGACTCACATGTGGAGTAGAGGGGTCATGCATGACTACTAGAGACGTTGAGGGAGAGGTGTGGACAGTAGCCCTGCCATAGCCTACTAGCACTCTCGTCATGGCTTGAACTGTAGGTTAACGAATACCTAGTTCAAGAAGACCCATGATGTCATGAGGGCAGACTACGACAGTCGCTCACGATGATTCTAAGGGATGCACAATAAGGAAGGGACCTTATTCCTTAGAGGCCCTTAGTCTCCCACAAGATCGCCTTATAGAGTATTGACTCTAGGGGTTTTTGATGTCTACCAAGTCAGTGAAGAGGAGAGTAGCACCCTTGGAGCACGTGGTGCGTCCTGAAGGGCACGTTGCACAAGAAAAACGAGATGAGGTGAGTGGCACCCTTGGAGCACGTGGTGCATCCTGAAGGGCACATCACGCAAGAAAAATAGGATGAGGCAAGTGGCACCCTTGGAGCACGTAGTGCATCCTGAATGGCACATCGTGCAAGGGAATCAGAAAGAGGTGTGTGGCACCCATGGAGCACCTAGTGCGTCCTGAAGGGAACGTCATGTTGTTAGTTAATAAATGAATAAACCTAGACAGCTTTAGAACGAATGAGGTGATGAGAAAGATTTAAAACAATTTCCCTAATAAAATGTCGCCTAGCCTAGGAAAATAAAATGTAGGTCTAAGTGATACTTGTGGTAAAAAATATATATTTATATAAAAATAAAAATAAATAAATAATAATACTAATAATCATTAATCATGTGATGAGAAGGGGGTAAGAAATTTAGTTAATATATAAAAATCTTTTGGGGGAGAAAATTTAAAAAAGGGGAAAAAGGGGAAATAATTGTTTTGTTACATATGCTAATTACAACTTTATTAATTAAAAAGAGAAAGGGGAAAAAGGTAATTAAAAAGAGAAAGGGGAGAAAGGGAATGCTTTTAGGTGGGTGAGGGAAATATGATTAATTAATTAATTAATGAAATTAATTTATGGTGCAATGAAGGGGATGGGTGACACATGTATGAGGATTCTTATGAATTAAATTATTGAACAATAAATTAAATGGAAATTTGGGAAAGTAAATGACTTAGAAACTCTATATAAAGGAGGGAGGAGGAGGAGGATGGATCTACTCTATGATGCGTAATGTTACACTACAAAATTTTAGACTTGATTGACTTAGCTTGTGAAAGTTGGGATTCCCAGCTTGGTGAGGAGTGGTAGATCAACCTTGCGAGGCGAGATGAGAGCTAGTTGATCTCTGGTTTAGTGTGCACGGCCCCTTTGCGGCTCAGGGGGCTAAGGGGGAAGAAGAGTACCCCTAGCATTGGCTAGGACGTACCGGTGAAGTCTCATCGGTCTACAAGTGGGAGCTATATGAAGAGTGTGGGAAAACGACTCAGAGCAGATGACTTGGGCTATGGTACACTTACTTTGATTCTGCATGATAGATTATTATAGACCTTACCATTTCATTTTTGTATTTTGTTTAACTATGTAAAGAATGTGTTTGACTTAATAGTTTAATAGAGAACTTAAATTCCCATAGCCTTAAGCTCGTTGCTTGACTTGATTCCCTTGGCATTCGATCCTTGATGTTGTCACTATCCTGTTGGTTTTAAATTTATTTTTATGAAGAGTTTGTGCCTATTCTTCATCCTCATCCCTAGTTTGTCAATCCACGCCTGAGAAGTCGGCCAGGAGCCGAATCGACGGTTGTCACTTCGATGCACAACGACCTATAGATTCTAATGCCCTTCTTTTCTGTGCGTGGATGATGAGAGAAGGATGCTTGCCCAACTATCTACCCTTATCGATAGTTCCTGATTGATGGATTGCCTTGCTCCTTTTTCGAATGAGTACCTCTGCAATTGTTATCCTTCCTTCCGTGATCTACTTATTACCCTCTTTGTTTGATGAAAGGATCTCTGCAATTTAATGAACTGATCTTTGCATTTTTAAATGAATAGCTTCTGCATTTTTAATGCTTTTACTCACAAATTTACTATGTGGTTTTTATACATCTGGTATGCCTTTACTGTGCAAATTATATCATACGTTTTCACAACTATGGCCTGGGAGTTTACCTATGAACTTTAATTTGACTCGATTGATAGTTTTTAAAGTATTTGGACTGCATTATTTAGAACCTATGGAAGTCAGCGACATCACACATTGATAGGCATCAGATTTACCCTTCAACACATATGTGTGAAACCATAATTACTTTGTGTTTTAATGTAATTGCTAGAGAATGTACTATGTGTTTTAATGTAATTGATGGTGAATGCACTCTGTGTTTTAAATAATAGTTGATGGATAATGGCGAATATACTATTTGTTTCCATTATAATTTGATGGCAAGTTTTCCCTGTGATATTAACCTTCATTACACTTATTGCACAACGATGTTCATTTGTTACACCGCAGTTCACTTACACACCTCTTATGGTGAGTATGACCAACATTATTTGTACAACAATTTTTTAATGTATAGTGTAGTGATACCATTAATCTACAGCCGTATCATTTTAATAGATGGCAATTGTATCTACCATCCATAGCTTTTATTTCAGCAATATTTTATTTAATAGGTAGCATTGGGAAATCGACAACTATTGGTTGTGACAAGGAACATATATACCTGTCTGCGAATTTATTGGGGGCCTGCATCTATGTTTGATAGGTATGTGTTCCCCTTGTAATAGAGACTATGGATCTACTAATGGACTGAGAAATTGATTGTTTTTGGCTGTGAATATTACCCACACCTTGGGACAACGATTTCAGTGCATGTTGGTTGTGCATGACAATAGTTATCCATCGATTGATAGAGATTGTATATTCAACGTTCTTGTAGGAAAATGACAATTGGTGTTATCCCATATTGTTTTATCCCTACTGTGGCTCACTGCGTCTTCATCCAGTAGTTATGTAGACAATGATTTTACCATACAATGATTTTTCTTTACATAGATTTCATTAAAGAAATGAAATTTTATGTTCCTTTTGTCAACCCCTATATAAATAACATGACAATGACTTTACTATAGACATGAAGTTTTATTTATTAGATTGAATCTCCCATCTGATTAATAGACCGGGCGTTCAATACATCATTTGTTAACCACATTTGTTTTTAGTGTTGATGTGATGACAGGGTGTTTACATGTGATTAACAACATGAGTTTATAGGTGGATGAGAGAGTGTTTTTGTGTTTAGATTTGACAACGATTTAACAATTTTGACAAAAAATGATTATCATTTCAATCTCTGCACCTAAGACCCTTAATAACATCCACTACATTTTGATATACAACCTTAACGGACAACCTTAATCCATTTAAAGATCAGTGTGTTATAAATCGCTAGCCTGTACTTCTGGAAGGCGTGTTAGCATGGCCAGGACAACTAATTTATTGGTTTATTAGTTGAATTCGATGGAAGATTTATAGACCGCATTAATATACTTTTTAATAGACATCTGTTTGTTTATTTTCTCATTAGTTTTTATAAACAACCATTGCATGTGTTAATAGATAGTGTGGATATCCTTGGTTTAGACTGTGTTTCCATCCCTTAAGACATCCGACAACATGCATATTTAACCCCTTGCAATTTCTTGTAATGTTTTGCTAACCCTTCTTAAAGGCAATGATATGACTGAGTGATATCACTGTGATTCCATTATATTGATATATTCTCTCTAGTTCTCAGTTTTAAAAGATTTTGAAAAGTTAACAAGTCCAAGTTATGCATCAAGGTCTAGTTGTTTACATGAGTTGTTTAGTATTAAAAACAAATTTTGCTTATGAAACTCTTTTTTTTAACTTGAAGGGTCTTATGTTTTACCTAGTTAGTTATTTGTTTCACCTCAAGGAGTTAGGTTGTCAAATTGCATAATGATAGCTAGTTAGTGTAAGCATACATGATGGATTGGGGATTGGAGCCCAACGTTATTTAAGTAACTTGGAAGGTTTTGGTTTAAACAACTCTTCTTCTAATTTTAAAGTTAAGTGATAATAATAATAGATAAGTTGGTCAGAGTTGAGATAGTTAATTTAACCTTTATATAATAATTAATAATTATTAACCCTTTACCTCAATGAATTCTTATACTTGTAAATTTTTGTTTCAGAAACTTGAATGTTCCTGGTATAATAAAATTTGTAGTTGCCTCATGATAATATCATTGTTGATGTAGTGGTGTAACCTTGCACCTTCAGGCGATTTGTAAATTGTATTTGGTGTTTGGGTTGTAACGCCCTCATGCGTATGGGTTTTGTGCGCCATAGAGGTTCTAGCATTGGTCGTCAAGGCCATTGTGTTGGGATTGTGATGATTATCCTTAGCTTGTAGGAGTTGTTGTGTTGTGTCAGACGGGTAGTCGCTCCCCTCTAGTGATTTATGAATGATTCACCCAATTGCTCGTTGTGCTAGTGCATTGAGTCGATGTTACATGTTTCTTGATCTAGGTGCATGTGTTTTCCATCAAGATTGGGTGGTTCAATTGTTGTTGTCATTACTTCTCTTCCTAAAAGAAAGAAAAAAACAATTTGCACTTTTGCTTCGTTGTTAGTCGTAACGGCTAAGGGAGCGTTACAGTGGATAGCATGACCCTCCCACAATGCAAGGGGAGTGTGGATATCTATAGACATTACCCTTTATAACCATTAATTTTGTGACAATTAAGACTCACTCAATTTCATCTTCTTTAAAATATTTACGTCATTAAAACTGACACTACTATTTGTAGAAATAGGCTTCATTACCACCATAAATTTTGTGACAATTAAGAATCACTCAAAATTATCTTCTTCTTAATATATATCCCATTAAAACTCACATTGCTATGTTTACAATAGGTTATGGTGCACTTACATTTGAAAATATTTTCATGATTACTCTCAATCAATGTGAATTTCCACCTTATATGACTATATTTTATCTAGATTTTTAACTCCAACTAAGCCTCACAAATATTACATTTGCTCCACCTCATCGAAATTTATATTAGGAATACGAACAACCCTCATACCCATCCCATGTTGATGTTATTAGTGGGTGTGTGAGGTTATGAAGATTAGAATCTTTGTTTTGGGGATTCTAATGCATTGCATTATATGTGGTCTTAGTGGATCCAGCCATAGGGAACTTTTAAGGAATCTTAAAGAAATTTTCTAATACGTTTTTTTTAGTGGATCCAACCATAGGGAAATTTAAATGAATCTTAAATAAATGTTGTAAGGAATATATATGTGGTCTTAGTGGATTGAACCACGTTCAAAGAATATGCACATGCTATTGAGTTAATTTTGGGTAGTTATCCACTCAATGTAGAAATCCCTTAGTGGAAATCCCTTAGTTTATAGTACAATTAGGTCCCTTTATGTAACTTTATGTGACCATAAAGTATTTCATAGTTATGTATTTAGTTCAACCATATCCACAACTATCCAACAATTTGTCCTTAAATCTCTCAAGTGATCCAACTATATAATATAACATTTGCACAGTTCGTATGTTATATTATATAACATTATCCAATCTATGATCAGATAAGAGTGCACCACTTAGTAAAGCAAGATTTATTATGTGTCAAGATTAAAGGTATAACAAGTTGTTGTGCACCACTTACTAAATATTTCTTATGTTATTAGTGGGTGTGTGAGGTTATGGAGATTAAACTCTTTGTTTTGGGGATTCTAAGGCATTTCATTATATGTGGTCTTTGTGGATCCAACCATAGAGAATTTTTAAGGAATATTAAAGAAATGTTCTAATACATTTTTTTAGTGGATCCAACCATAGGGAACTTTTAATGAATCCCCTTGCTTGTTGTTTTCTTGAATTGATTTCCCTTGGGGAACCCAAATTTTGATTTCAATGACTTCTATGTGTGGGTTTTATTGATTATTATGAAAATATTATGGTTTTGTCTTTTTTCCCTTATCCATTTAGTCATCAGTCTGTGCCTGAGTAGTCAGATAGGAGTCAAATCGATGGTCGTCACTTCGATGTTTAAAGACCTGTAGATTCAAATGCCCTGCTTTTCTCTGCATGGATGATGAGTGAAGGATAAGAATTTTCCCTATTTTCTATCCTTACTTATCTTTGATTTGATTGATTCATGGATGAATGTTTAGTCTTTTCACCTTCTTATGAACGAGTACATTTGCGGCTTGATTGATTAAAACTTTGATTTCTCTCTGCGTTTTTAATTGCTTGAACTTGGGTACATGTCTACATTTTTATTGATAAACTGTGCATTGTGGATAGATATTGAGGAGAGATGTCGACATGAGATTCTCCAAACATTCCTTGCAAATTCTCTAGGTTATCCCAAGATGGAAGAACAAGAAATACTTCTTCTACTGAGACTCCGAGTGACCATCAACAATCTCGTCGGAGGAGATTTTCAAACGAGTCTGTGAATAGATCAACTGCAGAACCTACTCAATCAAGTGCTATGGATGCATCCTTCGTAGATAGGTTGTGCATTGATACTCCTACACCTGAGAATGCAAGGAATACCTTTGGACAAGAGAATATTTCTGGTAATTTTATTTGATTTTTTTTACTTTTGTTGTATTTTTTTGTATTTAAATTTATGTGAAGTTAAATCTTGTAGTTACTTTCAAATGTGTGTGTAGACAATCAGTTTAGAGCAAGGGATGACAATGCAAGAGAGAGAGGTTTTCATGAAGATTCAAATGTTGGTGCAAAGGGTGAAGGTGGATTTAGGAGGCTGTGCTATCAAGAAACAAAAGATTGCATGCCTACGTCCACCTATCCTTCAGATGTTGGTGATGAACTTCCCTAGGAAGGGATTACTAAAGAAATGACGCTTCAGTGATGCTCAGGTGTTAAAAGGAGGTTGGAAAATGATTTGGTGGTCTTGGAACTCCCTCAGGAGAGTAAACAAAGCTTGAAAATTGTTTTTCATTCATTAGAAAACTTTATGGACACATATCAGAAGATGAGGCCAACAACTGACAGTTTTGTCGATCTAATGAGGCGGCGAAAGTCAGAGGTGATGGGCTCTGATAAATGGGAGGTAGTAAAAAATAGAGTTTCAATAGAAGACGTCATTTCGATGTTCAATTTCAAAGAGGTCCCAAAGAGGAAGATGTTGAAGATGCAATATTTTAAGCACCCTGACATTGCAGGACATTTGTATAACAAATTTTTGGCGGCATATGAGAAATTGTCGTGGAATGATGAGTTTCCACACTATTTTGCAAGACACTTTTTTGAAGAGTTTTTCTTGCACATGCACCTTGATTATACTAGTCTACCGTCCAAATATTATGGGACTGGTAAAGGATGTACATATGATCGCAAAGGGGCATATTGAAGTGCGACATTGTCGAGGCCTCCACAACCTTTAGTACCTCGCCCAACAGGGACATTTGTTTCACATTCATATTTGCGGGCTACATTTGAGGTTGGTAAAGAGGCTAGGAATGCAATCGGGGAAAATTTAGAAGTGATTTTTTATGGTGTTGATGTTGGCATGAACCATCAGCGAGCGGAAGTCAATTCCCGAGCAACATTTTTTTATAGAACAGATGCGGAGTTAGATACAATGTCAACAAAAGATGTTTTGGAGTATGCAAAATTTTGGCAGGATAGTTGGAAGAAGGTCATTCATAATGATGACCTGAACCGCAGATTGGTATGTGTTCTAGTTAGGAAATTTTTGACGCATTTTATGATAGTTTACTTCTAATTATAGATTTAGATATCATTGTATCTATAGAAATAATCGAGTTGTTATTGTCATTAATTGCAGTTTGGAGATATGTTAAATGAATCTCCAGTAGGTAGGGGACTTGATTCGACAATTTTAAATTTGAATGGGTTGAATTAGGTATGTGTTTTCTAATAGTTGTTCAATCTCCACTCTTTTGAATAAAAGATCAACAACATTTATAATTTTGTATAATTGTGAACACATTGAATCCTAGATTTAGTTCTTAGTTGTGTTGTTCATAGATCCATATTCCATCTCCTACTATTTGGCCAAGCTTGTCTCAATTCTCATTGGGAGAGTTTGAAGAGGGTGGGAGTTCACAGGTATCATTTAATGTCTTAAAATCATTTAAATTTAATGTGTTATAATCATTTAAATTTAAATTTTCAAATTTTCAAATTTGAAATGCGTTATATAGGCTAATGTGGAGAAGAGAGTACCTGCGAGTGTGATTTGGAGGGAGACTGGGATTGAGGAGGAAGTGGAGGAAGCACCCAAATTTGGGAAGGATATGTTCATTCAGTATGATTCATAAATGTATGTTTTTGACATTTATCAAATTTTTGTTTTCTCAAATTTTTAGTTTAGTCTTTCCTATTCAACGCTTTGATCAATTATTTTGAAATATATAGAACCCATAGATAATTTTATCGTTGTCTCAAATGGTGTACATTCAAATTTATTTAAGGTTAGATCATGATGAAGACCTAATTTTGAACTTGAAGATTTGAATATTTGATAACAGATGCTATCCCACATCAGAAAAGAGAAAGTTTCTAAATTTTCTTCAATTCCATTCCTTGATTTCTTGTCTAATAATGGCATAGTATGGACATTTGTGTTTTCTACATACAACGAAGTGAATTCCTTCTTGTCAGGGTATTTTCAAACTCTTAACTAAATTGGTTACTAATCACAAAAACCAACATTCAATTAGATTTACAAATAAGCTCACACATATTGTATATGTGAGCTAGCTCACACATAATTTCAAAGAGCATTTCATTATATCTAATATGAATACATCCCATTTAAATGGTTTTTGAAGAATGACTTAATATACGTGTGCAGATTTGTGTTTTCTTCATGTACATGCAAGATCATATGAGAACATATATTCCACCGCAGAAAGAGGAGATAAGTATTTTCTGGAAGAATGGTTTTTAATATGGAGATTTGTAAACCTTTTTAGATAACAAGTAGTTTTTTGGAAGAATGGATTAATATGTTGATTTATGAGTCCTTTAGTTTGAAAGGGCATTGTGGAATTTGATTATATGACCACTGCAGAAGAAGAGAGAAGTATTTAACTGTTGAGGAGATTAATATTTTATTGTTGTCTAAATATGATCAAATAACATCACCTGGGACGAGAATTTTTTAAGGATTTGGGACCTTATCCACAAGGAGGATTTCACCTGAAGTATTTTGGAGTTTATCCACAAGGAGATAAGTATTTCAATAGAATAATGAATTAATATGGAGATTTGTGAATTTCCTTCATACATAGTTATATATTTATTTTCAGATTATTATCTAACTCTGATTCACAATTTGTTTTACCAAGAACACAATAACATCACCTAGGATGAGAATTTCACCTGAAGGATTTGGGACCTTATCCACAAGGAGAATTTCACCTGAAGGATTTGGGAATTTATCCATGTAAGGATCCCTCCTCGTTACGATGCCAAACCTCTTATAACAAGTGCAATTTTTTTTTGTTTTCAAAAGTGTTTGCGCGCGTGTACAAGGGAAACAAACACATTCGACTCTGCGTCACCACCCGACGATGAACAATACGCAAACCACGATGAACACAACATGATGACATAATACTCACAACAAGTAACTACATGCATTTAATGACGATCAATCGACAATAAGTAAGACTGACTACCCGCCCGTCCTACCGTACAATGGTTAGGACCTCCAAGACACATAAGCAACACTCAAGCCCAAGTTCCCATCGATTTTAACCATTTAAGGTCTCAGGGTAGGCGACTATTCTGAGGAACATGGAGGTGTCAACATCCCTCCTAACATAAGCAAACCAAGAACACAAAAGTTTATGACCGAGTACAACTGCAATTAGACAAGGACTACAATCCTCACTCCATCGCGCAACTTTAGACCATAGTTTGTCATCAAAGTACCCTCTAAATTAACATTCAAGGACCTTATTGTGCAAGTCTGATCTCAACTGGCTTTAACATTAACCAAATAATTAATCCAAATTTTGATCAAATAAGAATAGTTAAAAATCAACATTTAAGCAAAATTTAACATTCAATTTACAATCATAATAATTAGCACAAAATTTCAGTTTCTGTAATTGTACTTGTTGGCGTTTTGTATTGAATTGCTAGCTTTTGTTTGGCGTTTAGTATTGAGTTGCTAGTTTCTGGTAACATAGAACAAAAGTACATACAACAACATCAATAGATGATCATTGATGGCAACCATACACTGCAGTGTGTAACGATCCTCCTCGTTACGATGACAACCACTTATAACAAGTGAATTTTTTTTTTTGTGTGTGTGCGTGTGTACAAGGGTAACATGACATTATACTCTGTGCTACCACATGATGATGACTCAAGATGCATGCAACTGCGATATCAACATAAAGGACTCAAGATGCACTTCAACTATTAGGAAGCAATGAACAACAATCAACCGACAAATAATAAGACTGACTACCCATCTGTCCTACCCTACAATGGTTAGGACCTCCAAGACACATAAGCAACACTCAAGCCCAAGTTACCATCGATTTTAACCATTTAAGGTCTCGGGGCTGGCGACTATTCTGAGGAACATGGAAGTGTCTACATCCCGCCCGACTCACACCAGACCAAACTGACTAACCAAATCAACAACCATCAAGGACGATCATTGTGCGATAAAGTTCTATGAATCAACACACATTATATGAATTCCACGGTGCAAGAGAACTTGATTACGAATTCCATCAAGACACGACATAAGTGCAAGCGAAATGAAAACATCTTTATTTAAATCAATAAGCAAGGGAAGTCATCTACTTTACTTCAAAGCGCAGAATTAAACATTCATTGGTTCAACTATAGATAACATTTCTAGATGAAGTGATGATGCACATGTCCTTCATACCTATCACGATGCCCAAAAATAATATGCTATGACTAATCAATCCACTACGCAATATTTAAATATAATTTAGCAAGAGAATAATACATGAAGAAAAACAAGAAACACAAGAGCATGCTACCACCTTTGAATTGATATAATCTATTCTAATCATAATTAGTACTTGTTAATGATCAGGTTCAATTCCAGTCAAAATCACTTATCAATGGTTCAACTCATGAAATAAGTATAACTCCTACTATCTCACTTAAGTGACAAATTCAGAATTCGACACCAATTATCATATCCATTTTTCTCAAGGCAATTATAAAATATCAACTTAATGAATGATTAAAGGAAGTAAAAGCTACTTTATACATCAATTAGAAGAATTAAATGATCAAGACCTATTAAAAATATGTGTAAGACTTCAATACTAAATTACATCACCTATTACAAGGTACCATAAGGTGATCCCAATCCTTTAAGTAGTATATAAGAGTATCAATGCCACCTTACACATCCAATTATAAGGAAAAATGGGTTCAACATAATGAGAATAAGGAGGATCTCATTCACTCATGACATATTATCATATTGTACCTGGCTTTAAGGGACATCACAATTTATACATTATCACCTAGAAGTAAAATTCTCATCATATCCTTCTATACTAATTGAGCGGTGGAAATTTATTATAGTCACGAATCACCAAATAAAACTAGACAACAACAACCTTCCCATCAAGTAACTTAGATTTACTTTACCTACCAATAATTATCTATTAACAATATTTAATTTTTAAAACACTTATAAAGTTACATACCCAAGTTTATCTTATCAACATAAACATGGGAAGAATTGAATACATTCCTATTTTGTAAATCACATTATTCCTATATCATAAATTACGTTATTCCTATAACATAAACCACCTTAGTCCAAGTTACACCAATCATTTAAAAGAAAAACAAGTTTCATAGAGGGAAGTTACAAGATGGTTGGAATAAATAAATCATAAAATAATTAAGAAGATAATGAGTCGTGGATTAGTTTCTAACTGAAATGTCTTAAAGGGAAGAAGTTAACATTGGTTTAAGACATATTATACCTAGCCTAATGCAGGACATTGCTTGACTGTATTATCATAAGATTTAATGCCCCCTCTCCTTTAAATCCCTTACTGTAATGATGCGCAACCAACAAATTCAGGTACAGTTAAAGCGCTGATAGCACAGGCGTCAGATTCCCATCGGGAGTGGTGAATGAAATTGTCAACTTAATACAGGAAACTCTAGGAATGGAATCACCCATGGCTGAGAGCTAGAAGGGCTTGGTGAAGATGCGCAGCGGTAAGGAAAATGCCAGGAAAAAGGGAAAGTGGATAAATTTCGTTGTCAATCGCTAAAAGCTCAGGGTTAATTGAAGGAGAGGATGAGCACACAGATCAAATGCAAAGGATGGATTAAACATCTATGAACAATGTGAAAGGGTAGAGGAGTGACTGAACAACTGTTGCATGACACAATTTTTCAGGAAGACCGCGAAGCCGTTACACATGCACAAATTGGCAAAGGCAACCACGCAGATGACACCCTTCACAGAGCGCTGAGGGGAGGTTATAATAAAATCAATCATAAGGTGGCATCTATTATAGAAATGAACCCAGATACAAATTGCCCACAGGAAAATAACATAGACATGGATTCTCTAACCAAGAAAGCTTATAAAGGCCGGTGTGTAAACATGGCAGAAACGGTAATCAATCTGGGTACTAACCGCCCCTTGGGTAATTATATGCCTAGTACAATAATCTAAAAAGAGACAAAAAGGGGAACGGTGAGTAGGAGAGGGATAGATCTTGCAAGGGAATCCACAACTCGTGCAGACCCAAGAGCAGGAACTCCTTCGAAAGGTGTAACCAATGAAAATCGGGGTCGACTAGAACAAAAATGATCTATTGGTAAAAGAAACAGGAGTGATAATTGAAGGGAGGGTGAGTACCTCAGCATGATCCAACATAGGTCAAGGCATAGAGCACACTACCGGTGAATTCATGGCAGGCAGCTGGATACGGCCAAAAATGAAAAATTTCGAGGGCAGTCTGAAACATGTTCAAGCCAAGCTAACACAGGGGGAAAATTTTTACATAGTTAACCTCATAATACAGCGCAATGAAAATCGAGGTTTAAAGTGGAAGCTGGGTCAATAAGTTGAAGGTTGTACCATATTTAAACTTTTTTTTTTTATTCTGTCCGAGAAAAAAAGGGCGATGCATGCCTGACAAAAGATGAACGCTGGGCAGAAAGCCTTCATTTATAAAAACGTAGAACCAACAAGAAAATTTTGTACAGACGCACTGATATGGGGGGGGTTTACAACTCTGCCATTAACATATCAGAAAATCATGGAAAAACAATCCAGTAAAAGAAAACTCCCATTTAATTGCAAACAACTACTTCCAACCATATTACGGTTGATGAAAGGAGAAAAACAAATCGCACAAAAACCTCCAGCCATGATCAATTTCAATCTAATTTCAAAAGGAAATTTAATAAGTTTATCCAATCCATTTTCAACAACAAGCCAACCAAGCATAAGTTATAAAGAAATCTACTCTACAAAATTAAAATGTGTACCATTGCCTGGTTGCCCGCTTTGAATGACGTTCGCATGCTCCGTTCCGCTCCTTCTCGTCGACCGTTGAGACCTCACCGGTACATCCCAGCCAATGATAGGGGTACTTTGCTTCCCCCTTATCCCCCCGAGCCACAAAGGGGCCACACACTATCCAGATGGTACATCTAGTTCCCATCTCACCTCGCAAGGTCGAGCTACCACTCCTATCCAAGTTGGGAAATCCAAACCCCCCACAAGTAATCATTCAAGTCACAAATTCGACAGCGTAACGTTATGCTAACTGTCGATCCCCTTTTCCTTCTCTTCCCTTTCTTTTATAGAGTTTTTGAACTTCCAAACTTTCCCAAAATCTCTTTTAATTTATGTTTTAATGAAAATCTTCTAAAAATTCTATGTCGTACAAGTGTCAATCATCCCCCACGTTTCTCCATTAACTATTGTCTTTAATTTATTAAATTGTCTTATTTCCCTCACCCACCTAGAGTTACTAATATTTTTACTCCTAGGTGTCCCTAGATTCCCTTACAGGTTTTAAATACTTTCCCTAAAAATGATGTTGCTAATTTAGTTCAATTTCGAAGGTTCTTTATTGCAGATTCGTTACTAAGTTGACCTCATTTTTTTTAGCATAAGTTCCTTTCTTTCCATTATTATGTTTCCTCCATTCCTTAGTTTCCTAATTTTTATTATTCCCTTCTTTCCCCTTTTTATTAGAGCCAAAATGGCAGTTGCGCTATTTAATATTTTCATTTTATTATTAATTTAATATCTTTTTATACTCTCACAAGTTAAAAATTAAATTCTTCTTTACCCCCCCCCTTTTTTTTCACATATTTTATTTAAGTTCTTACTCTCTTCATTTTACCCAAAAATTTANNNTCATTTTACCCAAAAATTTATGAAGTCTACCATTATCACTTAAGTGGTTTTTATTTTAAACTTTATTATTTTATTTTTAAAGAGATAATTTCCTACGGGTAGACAAAACTTTACCCCTAGAGAAGTTTTAGACTTAGGACTTAGATTCTGAACTAGGCAACATTTTAATTAGGGGAGTCGTTTTAAAATTTCTTATGAGATATTAGTCTTAGGGCCATCTAGGTTCATTCCTTAGCATCATCAATGTGATGTGCCCTTCAGGATGCACTACATGCTCCAAGGGTGCCACTCGCCTCTAGTGTTTCTTTTGCGCGACGTGATTTTCAGTATGCACCACATGCTCCAAGGGTGCCACTCACTTCTTTTGTTTCTTTTGCGCAATGTGCCCTTCGGGATGCACCATGTGCTCCAAGGGTGCCACTCACTTCTTGACTAATTTGTAGACATCAATAACCCCTGGAGTCAACACTCCGCCAGGTGAACTTGTGGGAGACTAAGGGCTTCTAAGGAATAAGACCCCTGCCTTATTGCATGCCCCTTAGAATCATTGCGAGCGACTATCACAGTCTGCCCTCATGGCATCGTGGATCCTCTCGAACTAGGTAATCCTTAACCTACATTTCGAGCCATGGTGGGAGTGCTAGTAGGATGTGGCAAGGTTGTTGTCCACACCTCTCTCTCAACCTCTCTGGTAGTCATGTGTGGACCCTTTACTCCATATGTGAGTCTGGTCGACAAGCTATCATTAGCTTGCATCATCAAAAATCGTGTCAGAACATGTCTGCATCATATCATATAATCAAATGTACTAGAATCACAGTAAACAATCAACCCCAAAAGCACACTCCCTGACTCAATCCAGAGTCCAAGGGGTTCCATCGATGCCTCAGAATCCTCAAGGTCCAAAAACCCCGCACACTCAGTAAAACCGAGTCAATAACACCTATCTATGTCAATGCAGTAAAAAATCATGTCATCTATCATAACGCATGATAATCAAGAATGAATTTTTTAATATCATAAGTCCAGATCACTTGTGAGTAAGTGTCCTCAAAGAATAAGTTTTCTCAGTGTGCTAGAGAAGGATGTTACATACACCCCCTCTTGGTCTAAACTTCGTCCCGAAGTTTCATAGTATAAAAGCCGAAATAAGTGTATCACAGTATCATAATTCTATCAATCAAACAAAAATGGAAACTGTTGGCGCATATCATATGCATCCTCCCAGGTCGCCGAGTGCGGACTATAATTGTCCCATTAGACCTTGACCTGATCTACCGTTCGATGTCGTAACTGTCGAACGCAATGATCTAAGATGCGGACTAGCTCAGCCGTGAGCGCTCTGTCATCCGATACCTGCAAGGAACTCATGTCAATCACATGTGTAGGATCACTAATATAATGTCTCAAAATAGATACATGAAAAACATCATGCATATACCTCAAATAATTAGGCAAGGCTAGTCGATAGGCCACGGGCCCCTTTTTCTCCACAATCTCGAAAGGTCCCACAAACCTAGGAGGGATTTTAGCTCCCTTTCCAAACTTGATCGAACTCTTATGCAGTTTAACCTACAAGAAGACTCGATCGTCGACCTTATAACTACGGTCGACTCGGTGCGCATCGGCATAACTCTTCTGTCGATCCTGAGCTTCTTTAATATTTTGTCTTATGGTTTTCATTTGTTCTTCCATTTCTTAGATCACTTCTAGTCCCACCAGGACCCTATCCTCAAGTCTATCCCAACTCAAGGGTGTTCGACACGATCACCCATAAAGAAACTCGAAAGGCGCCATTTTAATGGTTTTCTAGTAACTGTTGTTGTAAGCAAACTCCACTAGTGGAAAGAATTCTTCCCAACGCTTTTGTTGGTCCATCATGTACATGCGCAACATGTCCTCCAAGTTTTGGTTCATTCGTTCGGTCTTCCCATCAGTCTCTAGGTGATATACAGTACTAAAGTTAAGTTGGGTTCCCAAGGCCTCTTGGAAACTTGTTCAAAATCGTCCAGTAAACACCGATCCTCATTTGGATATAATCTTCTTAGGCATGTCATGCAACCTCACAATCTCACTGATGAAAAATCTCACTATGCCAAGTGCTTGATACGTCATACGCACAGGAATAAAGTGAGCACTCTTCATCAGAGTGTCTACTACTACAAAAATCGAGTCATGTCTCCTTGCCATCAGTGGAAATCCAACAATAAAATCCATCGAAATAACCTCCCATTTCGAGTCAGGGATGGCATGTGGTTGAAGTAATCCTACTGGGTGTCTATGTTTAGCCTTTACCTGCTAACACTCTAGACATCTGGCCACATAGTTGACTATGTCGATCTCCATTCCCTTCCAAAAGAATAAGGGTTTAAGGTTTTCCCTCATCTTCGTGACTCCCGGGTGAGCCATGTAAACTGCTCTATGAGCCTCGCTTAGGATCAATATCCTCAACTCATCATTAGGCGGTATGTAAATCTGAATTCTAAACCTCAATAACCCAATGCTATCAAAATAAAATCCCTCGTATCGTGGTACCATCATTGTGTTTTTTTTGAGAAAACCCTCGACCTCTTTGTACCAGTCATCGTCACACTGTAAAGTGAGAATATTCTCATGTAGATTCATCTGAAGAGGCAACACCAAAAAGATGTGTGGTCTCTGACTCAAAGCATCCGCCACTCGGTTCAATGTTCCCTTTATGTAAGTAATCTCAAAGTTGTACTCGCTAAGCAATTCTGACCAATGTCGTTGTCATGCGTTCAGGTCGCTTTGCATAAAAATGTGTTGTACTCCACAATGATTAGTCCTTAGTTCAAATTTTTGTCCAACTAGGTAGTGTCTCCAAACCTTCAAGGCATATACTATGGCTAATAACTCCAAATCATGCGTCACATAGTTCTCCTCATGCCTTCTCAGTTTCCTCGAAATGTAAGCAATCACTCGTCCGTCTTGCATCAAGACTCTGCCTAAACCTTCCTTGGATGCATCAGTGCATACCAAGAAGTCCACGTCCATTTCAGGGACCTTTAGTATCAGTGCTATCGTCAACAACTCTTTAAGCTTCCGAAATGCTTCCAGGAATTTCTCGGTCCAAACAAACTTCTTTTTTTCTTTTGCAATTCCATGATCGGATTTGCTATCTTTGAAAATCCCTCGACGAACCGTCGATAGTATCCTGCTAAACCCATAAATCTATGTACTTCTGTGACATTCTTTGGCACAGGCCATTCCTTAATAGCCTCAACCTTGGCTGGATCCACGACGATGCCCTCACCGGAGATGACATGCCCTAAGTAGTGAATCCTCGATTGGTAAAAAGAGCATTTGGACAACTTCCCAAACAATTTGTTCTCTCGCGGACACTGTAGTACCACGCACAAGTGCTCATCATGCTCCTCCGTCATCTGAGAGTAGATCAAAATATCTTGAATGAATACTTGGATGAACTTGTCCAAGTACTCGCGGAACATCCTGTTCATCAAACTCATAAATAATCCTAGGGAGTTTGTCAGTCCAAACAGTAAAATAGTAAACTCGTAATGTCCAAATATCGTCTTAAAGGCGGTCTTAGGGACGTCCTCCTCCTTGATCCGCAACTGGTGATACCCTAATCAAAAATAGATCTTGGAGAACACCGTCACACCCTTCATTTGATCGAACAGATAATCAATTCTCGACAAGGGATACTGATTCTTGATCGTGGCCTTGTTCAGTTGACGGTAGTCAATGCAAAGACTCCATGATCCATCCTTCTTTCATATGAAAATAACTGGTGCACCCCACGGTGAAACACTAGGACATATCAATCCTAGGTCCAGCAACTCCTTCAGTTGCATTTTCAACTCTTGCAACTCCGGGGTCGACATCCAATAAGGTGTTCTTGCTATCGATTCGGTCCCCGATTTCAGGTCTATGGTAAACTCCAATTCCCTTTCTGGCGACATCCCAGGTAACTCCTATGGAAATACATATGCAAACTCTTTCACCACTGGAAGATGTTCTATACCTTCTGCTACTCCCTTTTCATTTAGCACAAGGATCGCATAAAGATTGCACCCCTTGCACATACTCTTTCGTAACTGTAAGGAAGAGATGAACCTCAGGGAAACTCCCTGGTTCCATCCTACAATCACACATCTCTATCCTTCATCATCAACCAAGCTCAACCATTTCATCTTATAGTTGAGTATCACCTCATGCGATTCCAACCAATCCATACCAATCACGATGTCATAAGATCCTAAGATTGTGACGTACAAGTTGAGCCTTGTGAAAAACTCTCCCAGGTTAAGGGCACATATCATAACCTTTCCTCCAACCTTTTGTTTGGCTCCCGAAGTCATCTCTACGAAGCTAAAGTCATCTTGTTCGACTTCCTTTACCTTATTTTTTTAGCGTTGCACCAGAAATGAAACTCTCAATAGCACCGGGATCTATCAAAACACTAAGGGTCTGGTCCGCGACGGTACCTGTCGTCTCGAGCACAGTCAATTGATGCTCTACCTGGCGGTTATTCATCATTGCATGAATCCGATGGGCCTTGCCCATATCTCCCACTATAGTGGGTCCGACTGATCCAGACTCTCTGGTCCTCTCCACAGAACAGTCACGCTGGTAGTGTGGCTCCCCACACGTCCAACACCCCTTCTTCAGCCCAGTAGTCCTGGTACCCGAAGTAGAAGACAACGACCCACTGGCCTGGAACCCTAGTCTGTTCTACTGAACAGGCCTAAACTACTGTTGTTGTGGGCGATGCTGCTATTGATGTTGTGGTCCCCGATAAGGTGTCTGCTGCTGAGGTGGTGGTTGTTGGGGTGTAGTGAAAGTGGATCCCCTTTGAAGCCACGATATCCTAGCGTATGTCTCGCTGGTGTCTGGTGTTGCAGTGTTCTAGATGAACCCTGCCCTGCTGGTCTCACTGGAGTCTTGGTCTGACCTCCACTGATAAGCTCTTCCTCAGCTATGAGGGCCTTCTAGACGACATCGTGCAAGTTTTTAGGCATCAAAATCCTAACCTTCACATGTAGGCTACCGTTAAGTCCAAACACGAACCTATTGACCTTAATTTTCTTCGTGTTAAGGTGCGGAGCATAACAGAGCAGCTCCATAAAACGTGCATCATACTCGAGCACCGTATGACCTCTTTTTCGTAAGGCGTTGAACTCATTGAGATGATGCTCAATGAATTCCTCTGAAAGGTACCTGTCTCGGAATCGTTCCTCGAACAGTTCCCATGACACGTCTTCGACGGCCATGTTCAGTTGTGGTAGGAGCGTCTTCCACCATAGAAGGGTGATCCCCTTCAGTTGAAAGACCTCCATGTAGACCTTCATGTTGGAGGTATAATCATGAAGTGTGAAGCACATCACCATGTTCTCCAACCATGCCTCGGTGGCTGCATCGTCTGGCACACCAAAGAACTCGAGAAATTTGACTTTCTCGAGTTCACAATGAATGCTACCAGTAAGGGCCGGTGCGCATGAAGGAACCTCAGCAAGTGCCAGTGCCCTGGCCTCATCTTTGTCCAAATGGCTGATCAGTGCCTCTGACATGCGCTGAAAATATCTCATCATCCCGACAACATCGCCAACTGCTATCTGCTCTTGTCTGAGAACCTGCTCGTCTCCTTGGGGGTTAGACACCTCAGTTGTGGATGCTACTGGAGGCGTTGCGCCCCATTGTCTACCTCCGCGGCGTCCTCTAACCATGATTACCTGCATGCCCACAATCAACTCTATTAGCAACAGTATAATCAAATCATGTCAACGAAAGCTGTAGCGATCCCAAGTCATGGGTTGAACCCACTCTAATACCATATGTAACGATCCTCGTCGTTACGACGACAACCTCTTATAACAAGTGCAATTTTTTTTTTTGCGTGTGTGTGTGTGTACAAGGGTAGCATGACATTATACTCTCTGCCTCCACATGACAATGACTCAAGATGCATGCAACTGCGATATCAACATAAAGGACTCAAGAAGCACTTCAATTATCAGGAAGCAATGAACAACAATCAACCGACAAATAATAAGACTGACTACCCATCCGTCCTACCCTACAATGGTTAGGACCTCTAAGACACATAATAACCGTTCAAGCCCAAGTTACCATCGATTTTAACCATTTAAGGTCTCAGGACTGGCAACTGTTCTGAGGAACATGGAAGTGTCTACATCTCGCCTGACTTACACCAGACCAAACTGACTAACCAAATCAACAACCATCAAGGATGATCGATGTGCGATAAAGTTCTATGAATCAATACACATTATATGAATTCCACGGTGCAAGAGAACTTGATTACGAATTCCATCAAGACACGACATAAGTGCGAGCGAAATGAAAACATCGGTATTTAAATCAAGAAGCAAGGGTAATCATCTACTTTACTTCAAGGCGCAGAATTAAACATTCATTGGTTCAACTATAGATAACATTTCTAGATGAAGTGACAATGCACATGTCCATCATACCTATCACGGTGCACAAAAATATTCTTCTATAACTAATCAATCCACTACGCAATATTTAAATATAATTTAGCAAGAGAATAATACATGAAGAAAAACAAGAAACACAAGCGCATTCTACCACCTTTGAATTGATATAATCTATTCTAATCATAATTAGTACTTGTTAATGATCAGGTTCAATTCCGGTCAACATCACTTGTCAATGGTTCAACTCATGAAATAGGTACAACTCCTACTATCTCACTTAAGTGACAAATTCAGAATTCGACACCAATTAACATATCCATTTTTCTCAAGGCAATTATAAAAGATCAACTTAATGAATGATTAAAGGAAGTAAAAGCTACTTTATACATCAATTAGAAGAATTAAATGATCAACACCTATTAACAATATGTGTAAGACTTCAATACTAAATTACATCACCTATTACAAGGTGCCATAAGGTGATCCCAATCCTTTAAGTAGTATATAAGAGTATCAATGCCACCTTACACATCCAATTATAAGGAAAAAGGGATTCAACATAATGAGAATAGGGAGGATCTCATTCACTCACGACATATTATCATATTGTACCTGGCTTTAAGGGACATCATAATTTATACATTATCACCTAGAAGTAAAATTCTCATCATATCCTTCTATACTAATTGAGCGGTGTAAATTTATAATAGTCACGAATCACCAAATCAAACTAGACAACAAAAACCTTCCCATCAAGTAACTTAGATCGACTTTACCTACCAATAATTATCTATTAACAATATTTAATTTTTAAAACACTTATAAAGTTACATACCCAAGTTTATGTTATCAACGTAAATATGGGAAGAATTGAATACATTCCTATTTCATAAATCACATTATTCCTATATCATAAATTACGTTAATCCTATAACATAAACCACCTTAGTCCAAGTTACACCAATCATTTAAAAGAAAAACAAGTTTCATAAAGGGAAGTTACAAGATGGCTGGAATAAATAAATCATAAAATAATTAAGAAGATAATGAGTCGTGGATTAGTTTCTAATTGAAATGTCTTAAAGGGAAGAAGTTAACATTGGTTTAAGACATATTATACCTAGCCTAATGCAGGACATTGCTTGATTGTATTATCATAATATTTAACACCCCCTCTCCTTTAAATCCCTTACTGTAATGATGCGCAACCAACAAATTCAGGTACAGTTAAAGCACTAACAACACAGGCATCAGATTCCCATCGGGAGTGGTGAATGAAATTGTCAACTTAATACAGGAAATGCCAGGAATGGAATCACCTGTGGTTGAGAGCTGGAAGGGCTTGGTGAAGGTGCGCAACGGTAAGGAAAACGCCAGGAAAAAGGGAAAGTGGATAAATTTCGTCGTGAATCGCTAAAGGATCAAGGTTAATTGAAGGAGAGGATGAGCACACCAAAGGATGGATTAAACATCAGTGAACAATGTGAAAGGGTAGAGGAGTGACTGAACAACTATTGCATGACATGATTTTTCAAGAAGACCGCGGAGCCGTTACACACGCCCGAATTGGCAAAGACAACCACACAGATGAAACCCTTCACAGAGCGCTGAGGGCAGCTTATAATAGAATCAATCGGGAGGTGGCATCTATTCCAGCAATGAACCCAGATACAAATCACCCCCATGAAAAGATCATAGAAATGGATTCTCTGACCAAGAAAGCTTATAAAGGTCGGTGTGTAAACATCGCGGAAACGATAATCAATCTGGGTACTAACCGCCCCTTGGGTAATTAGATTCCCGGTACAATAATATGAAAAGAAGTGAAAAGGGGAAAGTTGAGTAGGAGAGGGATAGATCTAGCGAGGGAATCTGTAACTTGTCCAGAACCAAGAGCAGGAACTCCATCAAACGGTGTAAGCAATGAAAATCGGGGTCGACTGGAACAAAAAGGGTCTGCTGGTATAAGAAGTAGGAGTGATAATTGAAGGGAGGGCAAGTACCTCAGCGTGGTCCAACGCAAGTCGGGGCAGAGAGTACACTACCGGAAAATTCGTGGCAGGAAGTCGGATACGGCCAAAAATGAAAAATTTCGAGGGCAGTCCGAAACAAGCTCAAGCCAAGCTAACACAAGGGGGAAATTTTTACATAGTTAACCTCATAATGCAGCATGAGGAAACTTTAGGTTTAAAGTGGAATCTGGGTCAGTAAGTTGAAGGCTGCACCATATTTAAACTTTTTGTTTTTATTCTGTCTGAGAGAAAAAGGGCGATGCATGCCCGACAGAAGATGAACGCTGGGCATAAAGCCTTTGATTATAAAAACGCAGAACCAACAAGAAAATTATGTACAAACACACCAATATGGGGGGGGGGGTTACAAAT
>CBVK0101108511.1:0-11133 GCA_900067695.1 Picea abies | reverse complement strand
CAGTCCAGTTATATTTACAATCTGGGGGAAACAGGGTGTTACACCAAGATATGTGGAGAGTTATATTATCCCTTTTGATTGTTCATCTCAAACAACATGGAGTGTCTTTCATGGGTCGTCACCTTGGCACGTTCACGGAATATCCAATCCTTAATTTCTCTTCATCGTACCCTCCATCTTCGCACTTCTAGGTATGCAATTACTAGTCTTTAATGCTAACAACACAGCATGCAACAATAGTTGAGATTGTCATTAATGAGTGAAAGGATCGAGGAGATCTCCCATTCACACGCAATGGACCAAGATTTGCGGAGGGATATATTATCCCTTCTAACTCTTCATTTCAAACATCATCTAGAGAAAACAAACGTTCTCGTAAACTTATGGCAGCAGCTCGACAACAATTTTGTGGAGATACAGTGAATATCTTAGGATGCAAGGACCAGAAATTCCAGTGGTCTAGGGCATGCTCTTACTATTCATCTCGTTCTGCCCAGAACAAAGTGATTTGGACCTTTGGAATCTCTTTTGCAGGCTACGTCCTTGAGGTTTTTACTATAAGGAGGTGGTATCTTGGTGCGATGACAAATATATTTCAAGCCAAAGAATTATTCCACTACGCGACCATTCTCTTGTTTCTTTGTCACCTAAGGTCTTCCGCAAGATGTTAATATTTTTGAAGCCAACATTGACCTTCGGAGGACAAGACTGCAAGCAGTTCCTAGAAAAACATGATAATGAGTTGGACCTCTTACCCGAGTTCCTTGAAGACCCAACAACAGTTCCTGAAGATATCACAAAGTTGCAGGTCAGTTCCTTTAGAAATCCATTCTAGGAAATTCCCTGGTTGTTTACAAGAATAATGGGACATGAATCCACGGCAAGCATTTCCTGCATGGTTCTTTGTATTTTGTATTTCACAGTCAAGGAACAATCCATTTTTTATTGGGGGAAGCTAATTTCCATTGAAATTTGTTCCCAATTGTCACGATTCAAAGAAGATAATAAATTTTATATATCATCCTACTTGATTTTCATGATAGTGCATTGCTCTCTGTTTCCAAAACTGTCTGTCCAAGAAGACAAACTATGAATTCAACCCAGTAACATTGTGGTACCAGGCCTTGTGGAGGCACAAGGCCTCCCATTTTTTTTATGAGGTTTTTAATGACTTTGTCTCAGTTTTCAAAGATTTATTGTTAGGAAAGGATTATCCTCAAATGTCTGGCCAAGCAACCAAGTTTTTGGAAAAGAAGGGGACACTTGAACAAATGGAAAATTACAATGTAATAATGATTTTTAGCTCCAAGGAAAATCCTGTTTTCCTTCCATGTCACATCATGAACAAGATGTTTGTTACAGAAATAGCAAAGCAATACAACTACTCGTTGCATTTTTTCCATGGAAAGAGAAAAAAAATAGTTCATTCCTCTGCCCTAGAAAGTTAGGGACTTTGTGTTCAAGAACATCAACAAGATTGACGAATTCGTGGGCCATTTCAAGAACTTAAACCTAATATATGCTGAAAGGATGAGAGGGTTTGACCCTAATGGGATTTTTCTAGAACATTTACTAGCAACTGGATTTAGCAGTTATTTTATCCATACATGCCTGACCAAAGACAGAGACAATGACGACAACACTCATCCTCTTGACGATGGTGACGTAGAGACACTGCAAAGCACAATTGAATTGTACAGAAAACAGGGAAAAGGTTCCAATGAGAAGAGTGTCCAGTCCTCGACCAGCACTCCCAAGAGAACGACATCACAGAGCATTGCTTCAACGGCCCACCCCAGTAAGAAAGCAACCCAGAAATCTTCAAATGGAGGAGATAAGAACCCTCCTCATGGAAAAATTGATAGTTCTTGCAAGCTTCCCGTGATGAAGAAGAGAAAAAACATTGTAGGGAAGGCGGAATAGCCCGAAAGTTAAAGTGAGAACATGAACTTGAGACTGTCGTGGATGACGTGTTCTGCAAATTTGATCAGTCCACAGATGCGATGAACCATAGTTCCACAGTGAAAATAGCAGAGACCAACATTTTTTACGAAGATTAATCCTTTGTATTCCAGAGTGTTGTTTTTGACAGCCAATCTAAAAATTTAATTATTGAAAAGAGAGATGTAACAAATAGGAAAGGGAAATCTCATTCAGAGATTAACCTTAGGAACATGAAGCTATCCCAAATCTCTCGATTTCATCAAGCAACTGCAGATGCTCTTGATGATTCCATTGGAGGAATTGAAGCGGAGAATGCTAGACTGAACGGTCGAATCAAGGAATTGGAGGAGGCTTTGATTCCTACCCCTTTCTTTGCCAGTCCTTTAGCAAAAACCATGCCTACCACCCCTGCAACCAGGTTAAAAGGATCCTCCAGCCTCCTCACATCCTGTAGAGGCTATTTAGAGAAGAATATCAAGAAAAAAATGGAGCTAATTACTGAAGCCTGGGAAACATCACAAAATATAGTTTCCTTTCGAACGAGGGCACATGCTTTGCACGAACATTTGCAGGTGAATTTAAAAATGAATAACGTTTCTATCTAGAGACGATGATCCCTTTTGGCAACCATGTCATCAACATCTCAGATCTGAAAAGAAGACAAGAAGATCTCCCCTCCCCAAACCAGATCAAACAATTAAAAGCATGTTGGAAAGAGAAAGTTAAGAACCTACACCTCATTGTTGAATCATGTGAACAAACCATATCAGAGAAATAAGAATTATTCAGAAACCTTATCGAAATAGACTTAGCCAGAAGTACCAACGAGGTTTAATACCCAAACTTAATTATCAACTCCTTTTCCTTAACCAAGCAATCCCTTGATGAACAAGTTGATATTTTAAAGGGATTGTCTTTAAAAAAAAATTACGACATCCTTGAATATGGTCAAAATGACGTGGAGAACTGGCTAGTGGACTATTCGACAAACAATGAAGAAATTGAACATGCTCTGCATATTATTTCTATGGATCTAAGGAAATTATAAAACGATCTTTTCAACATAGAAATATAGGATGAAATCAACGTGGCCCCCATGAGAAGATACATTGAAGAATGGCTCCAAAGGAAAATGGACAAGCTCACCGACAAACGGAAACAACTAGTTGACACGATTCTAGTGATCGTCGACTAGAGCAACAAAAAGGCATCAGCTTCATAGTAAGTATATACTGAACACATCTTGCTTTGTTTATCAATCCAGTTATTCCACCTCTTTAAATAGAAATCTCTAACCAAAGACTGATAACTTCCAATTTCTTCTTTTCAGGTCTTCCTCTCTACCGCCGCGCACTTCTTCTTTCTACATTCCTATTTCTTGTACTTATTTCTTTTATTTCCACGAGAGCCCCAATCCTAGTCTATATGAAAAACACATTTAAATTTCCAAAAATATGTAATAGATTCAATAAATATGTAACAAACATTATTAATTTTTTATAAATTTCAAAGAAAACTAATTCATGAACAATTTTGGCGGTGCCTTGTGGGATTTTCTAAGTCCCATATTTGAACTATACATGCCCCATGAAAAAACTTGAACAAGAGTATCACATCTATAAAAAAACGCAGTAGGATTGACATCCTCTTTTGCATATTAACCCCATATTAACATATTCAGCCTTACTTCTGCAGTGACATTCTTCCCGAGTCATCTACCAGCCCGATGTCTTATGGTTGGCGTGACACACTAGCACAAGTCATTTTCTGCATGGATACCACCTGTACTTCAAGTTGCTTCCCATGTGTATCTATTGCTTCAAGCTTCTATTTCTCCCTCTCTCCCCTCGCTCCTGCCATAGCAGTGCATTTATTCCCATTCCAACCTGAGAGGGACTACACAACACTTGTTTTAGAGAATGGTTTGGGTTTGCTAGATCTAGTTGATGGTGGGAAGATCTTCTTCAACTATGAGATCTTGAAAGATCATCTCATGAATTTGTTATGTTGTTGAGGGAAATCTTCATGTATAAATATATGTTTGATTGAATAATGAACTATATATAATTGTTTTGTGTGTGTTGGATTGCTAAGTTGGTATCAAAACTGGTTGCTCTGTACTTAACTCTCTCACGGGAAGATCCAGGAACATTAAAAAAAAAATTATGAGAAGAATCTACTCTAGGAGAGTAGAATGTGTTGTTATATATATATATATATGTGTGTGTGTGTGTGTGTGAATGAGTTAGTAAGTTGTCTTTATGATTGAAGGAGGACTGTAGCAGAGAGAAGACTCGTCGTTTTCAATGAGTTTTCATTGAACCACGTAGAAAAATCACTGTCTGTGAGAGGGAGTGATATATTTGCCTGTGTAAGTGCATCATAAAGAATCCATAGATTTATTGAAGAATAGTTGTTGTGGATGTGTAGGCGTTGTTCAATTTTTTAAGTTTGGGTTGTTGCAAAGATATGAGCACGTGAAGGCCTGTGGGTGGAGGAGACAATCATTGCATGTTGAAGGTGAGTGACACAGTTGGATAGAGAGACCTCATTTGCTTAGTTATTTCTGAGTGGTGAAATTGTAAAGGATTGCGACATATTGCGATGAAGAGCGAGTCGCCCAATCCTTTTTTTTTGAAGTTGCATCTGAGGATACTAGCGTGAGAGGGCCATGCTGTGAAGAAATATGCATCATTTGGAGCCTTTGTCATCCAATTCTTTTAATGGATATCACCAATCCAGATTTCAGGAGCAGCCATTGGAATCATTGTATCACTTGTGAGCTACCGCAATGAACCAATTAGGAGCAGATTTGAGCGGTTGACATTACAAGTTAAGAGAGCCATCATATATGTTGCAATATATTAAAGAAACATAGATGTTGCTTAATGTAAATAAAGTAGCCCATCTCAGCAATTACGGGCAAGAAACAAAACAACGACTTTAGAAAATTCAAATGCAAGCTTTGCCAGAAGAATTCACTCCATTGTATTGCACGATCTGAAGGTGTTTCGATCTGGGCTTGGATGTGAAAGTGGATAGATTTTTTTATTTCAATAACAGAGAAAAAAAAAAGTAGTTAGTGTGAGTGTATTTTGTTTGTAGAATTATATGATGAATGAGTAAATTATAGAGATGGTAACTATAAATACTGGACATAACATTCCTTACAATATTTCCATGGGGTGGTTTCATTCTCCCTCTGTCAACTCTTCCCCATAATATTTGAACCAATGATTTTATGGGGACTAAACCCCACATAAACTAACTGATATATATTTCATGGTGCATTTTTTACAATATAGTTCACTATAATATAATATGCCACTCTGTGATGTTGTATGGTATATAGTAATCGATTGGTTGGTTGACTACATATTAGTGCAAATTTTGACCATAAATTTTTGGGATTTTGCAAAGTGTAACTTTGTATTATGGAATTTTTATATTTTTTAAAAATATTTAAATTATGTTTTTTTTGTTATTATTTGTCCATAACTTGAACTCTTGGAAAGGTGGCGACCTTATTTAGATCATTAAATATAATGTTAATAGTGTCAAGTTTATTCATACATTAATATCAATATCTTGATGAAGTTATCAACTCTAGGAAATAACAATGATGGATGAGAGTTGATCTGGACAAAAGAAAACATAGAGTTTTATGGATGAATTAATTAATATTAACAAAAACAATTAATGTTTTCAATGAATTTCTTTTTATATTGATTATCATTGACCATATGTGGAAAAAGAATTGATCTCATTATTGATAAAGTCTTGAATCCACACATAAATATAAAATATAAAAGTTTTGCATTACACTTTTAAGTTTCAATGCATAGTTCAATAATTATTTTTTTGGTATATATCAATTAACATGACATATATAAATTTGTAAGAGAAAAATAAAAGGGTTTATATTTTATTGACCATTGGCAATGTAAATTAAAAACATTTTATTTCCATCCCTCACAATCGTAACAACCTTTTATTTCATGATGATGTCTATTTCTTCTTTTTGTTTTTGCATTAGTGAGACTATCATTGCTAGAATTTGGAGCCTACAATGATAAAATCAATACTAAAAAATGCAGGTTGTAATGTTCCCCACCTCTTGATGAAGAGGTCTAGGAAGACTTAGTGGTCTAGACATCCCCACTAGACCATAGTCTCACACACCATGGGGAAAAGTCAACCAAACTAATGTTATAATTTGAAGTCGACTTAAGAAAAAGGGGAAAAGGGAAAAAAGTAACTCAATGAAGAATTAGAACGCTAGAGGTTGAGTTAGGAGTTGAACCTGGGGTTAAACTAACTCAACATGAAATGGAATGAAGGTATAAAAGAAAGGCTAGGGCGCACCTTTCATTTCATCTTGGATATCTGGTATTTTGCTTGTTGAGCTTTTGAGCACACTGTTTTGAGGGTTTTGAGATTACAAACCCTAGAGAACAACTCAGTGGTGAAAGATTTGTTCCAAGCTTGGTCTCGGGGATGAAATACTCCACCCACACCATTATACATTCATCATCTATTCAGGAGAGCAGCAGGGTCGTACTAGTTAGGGTTTTCCAGCAGGGGCACACCATTGCTTGAGGAACAGTTCGATCCAACTATTTGACAGAGCCTTTAGAGATTCTAGCATTTGGGTTTTGCTTGCAGGACCTTGCTCATCATTTTGGAGGTTTTCTTGAGGATTTACTATGGCTAGGTTATTATCTACAGGTTGGGACAAATTTGTAGGAAGGAGGTCATCTTGGTGATTCAGAGATTCTTAGATCTAGGAGGCTCTACCTCAGATCTGATATTGAAACTTCTCCTAGGGGCTTGTGGCTACCTGATCTATCATCCTAGAGAGTTTACAGTGACTTGGATACCTCACTCAGCCAGGTCGAATTACTAGCACTTCTGGGTTTCAAGAGGGTCATACCAGATTAGGGTTTTCAACAGTTGGAGGGGGAATACTTAATATTTGGACTTCATACTTCAGGAAGGGGTTTCCCTTGACCTGTTTTGTCTCTTGGTGGAGTTTGGTAGAATTTTGAAGTTTTCTTCAGGAGGGTCAAACCCTTGGTCTTCACATTCTTTCAGCGGGACATGCCAACAGCTAGAGGGTTGGGCAAAACCCTATCTTTTTGTATTGGATCATTCACCTTGCATTCAGCCTTTGAGAGGCTTATCCTGTATTTTTGGGAGCATTTTGTAGCAACTCATATCTTTAGATTGGAGCCATCTAATATTATTCTGTATCTTCTTCTATATTGTATCAGGTTCTTACTTCTCATAATAAAAGGTCAGATTTGTGCTTTGTGGTTCCATATATTTTGTATTTATGAGGTCTTGCATTGTATTGAATATATCTTGATAAAACTGTATTGAATAACTAAATAAAACCCTAAGGCTGAAATATCAGTAGACAACCTGCAAACACAAATAGTAAAACAGTTGATTCAGTGGTTAGCTAGTGTCCCCAAGTGAAAAAAATTAGCTTGGGAACATTACAGTGGTATCAGAGCTCTGATCCTCCCATCATTTGAGGATTAGCACATGCAGAATTTCAGTGGTATTTATATGGGCCGAAGGAAGAAATAGGCAAGTGAAACAGAGGCCGAGATGGAGGGTTCAAGTGATGACATTGAGCCCCAGGGCTTGGCTTTCTTAGCACATGAGTTCCATAAATCCATAAACAAGACAGAAATTAAATTGGTCATCCACTTACAGGAGAACTATGAGGCAAACCGTAAGGGACAAACCGAAATCACGAGACCTTGAGGAAGGTATATGAGAACCTGAGGAAGGTATATGAGAACCATAAAAGGATAGTCGAGTTGTTGATGCAGATGACTCACAAGGGGAAAGGTCCAGAAATGTATGACAACAGGGAGATAGGTGGATCTCAAAGAGGAAACATGTATAATCCAGAACATATTCCCTATCATCAGTCTAAGGGAAGTAATGGAGGGAGCACACTACATGGAAAGATAGGTAGGAGGGCTACTCCTAGACCATACTTGCCCACATTCACAAATGAACATGCACAGCATGAACTAGTGGATGACTTTGTTGAGAAGATGGCATAGTGTACCAGGGAGTATAATGATTTGAGTATAACGATTCAAAGGTAGATTTCCCTAGATCAATACTCTCAACTCAAATTCAGAAACAAGCCTAGGTCGAACCACAGGAGCAACTATAAGTTTGAGAGCAGATCTGGGAAGATGGAGATTCCCTACTTTGATTGTACGACCAAGATGACAACACAAGAATGGGTACAAAAGCTGGACACTTATCTGCAACTTAACCCCATAAGGGAGATGGAAGCCATCAAGTTTTCAACCATGTACTTGGATGGAAAAGCTCATGATTGGTGATATCATGGATAGACCACACTAGGCCACAATCAGATAGTGTCATACACAGAGTTCACTCAGAGACTCATTGACAGGTTTGACCAGGGCGATCCTGAGTTACATTTACAGGAGCTCACACAACTCAAATAGATAGGAGCACCAGAGGTGTACATTGAGGAATTCCAGAGACTAGCAGTCATGGAGTAGGATGTGTCATAGACCAGACTCATGATTCTCTTCACTGAGCAGTTGATGAAACCCTTGAAGGGTTGGGTAAAGGATTTTAAGCCTACCAACCTACAGGATGCTATCTGGAGGAAGAGAGACCTAAGACCAGCTGTGAAGCCGAAATTTGTGCCTAGACCACATCTTAACACAGTAGGAAGAGATCATAGACCTCCAATGAACCCAGGAGGACGTGACCCAAGGGGTTTTGACAGGGGAAGAGGAAGGTTGGATCAAAATACCAGAAGGGAATTGGGGAGGAAGAAACTATGCTACACCTGCAAAGAGCCATGGAACCCATCACACAAATGCATGGGTCGTGGCCAAGTTCACTACATAAAGGTGACTTCTGACAATGAGGAGGAGGAGGATTTTAGCCACATCTAGAACACGGAGGTAGACACCACAGAGACATCAGATGAGGAGGCCACAGGTCGTGATAATATGGCTGAGGAGAGAGCCACCTTGTCATCCATCAGTGGGGTGCCCAAGTACAACACTTTCAGGATGAGAGGAACCTTGCAGGGGCAACCAGTGTTAGTATTGATTGATGGGGGAGCTTCTCACAACTTCATTCACTCAGCATTGCTACAAAGGAGACATATACCCACGGTTGAATTTGAAGGGTTCAAGGTGGAGGTAGCAGGGGGAAGCACCATGCCTTGTAATGGGTACATTTTGGGCATGAAGCTTACATTGGGTAGGCATGATTTGGTACAGGTTGTCTATGTGATGGACCTTCCAGACACAAACATAATCCTTGGATTTCAATGGCTCAGTATGTTGGGGCCTATCACCACCAACTACAAGACCATGGAGATGTCTTTCACAGAGGAGGGTGGACGAAAGGTAGTTCTCTGAGGCATGACAGGTAACTCAACCAAGGTAGTTACAGCCAAGAGGATTGAGGCCATATTCAGGAGAGAAGAGATAGTGTATGAAGTTAAGTGCATAATTTCGGCACGTGTGGACAAGTAGGGAAAGATTCACTACACACCAGAAATTCAAGAGATCATTGACAAACACATCAAAGTGTTTGGACCTATTCCACCAGGGGTGCCACCAGACAGGGGGTTTGGGCACATCATTGAGTTGGAGGCAGGAGCAAAACCAATCATCACCACACCTTACAGACATATGAAGAAGTACAAAGACGAGATAGAGAAGGCAATCAAAGAGCTCTTGGGTATGGGTCACGTCAGGACGAGTTCCAGCCCTTTTTCTTCTTCAGTAGTGTTGGTCAAGAAGAAGGATAGAACCATGCACATGTTCATTGACTTTTGGGCATTAAATAAGAAAACAATAAAAAACAGGATCCCATACCGAGGATTGATGAGTTGATGGATGAGCTGCATGGGGTTGTCTATTTCACAAAAATTGATCTATGCTCTAGCTACCATCAAATCAAAATGAGGGAGGACGACATCCCAAAAACTGCTTTCAGGTGTCACTATGGTCACTATGAATTCTTAGTGATTCCATTCGGGTTAACCAATTGCCCAACCACATTCCAATCATGTATGAACCATGTCTTCAACAAACAGTTGAGGAATCATCTCTTGGTATTCTTTGATGACTTTCTCATTTATAGCAAGATGTGGGAGGAACACCTTTAGCATGTGGACCGAATTATGTCTATCATGGAGAAGCAATCATTGTATGCTAAGGAGTCCAAATGTGAATTTGTAATGACAAAGGTCCTTTAATTGGGACACATCATCGGAGTTAACGGACTACAGTTACATCAGGAGAAGATTCAGGCAATAATGGATTGGCCTACACCTAAAACTCTTACAGAGTTGAGGGGATTTCTAGGCATTTTCACTTACTACAGGAAGTTTGTCAAAGGATTCTCACAGCTTTGTGCACCTTTGACCGATTTGACCAAGAAGGGAGCTTTCAAATGGAGTCAGGAGGCCCAATTAACATTCGATAAGATGAAAAATGTGATGAGCACATGCCCAGTCTTAGCCCTACCAGATCTCGGCCAACCTTTCACTTTGGAGTTTGATGCCTTAGGAGAAGGTATTGGGGCCGTACTGATGAAAAATAGGCACCCTCTTGCCTATGAGAGATGAAAAATCAGGGGACCTAATTTAATTTACACTATATACAAAAAAGAGATGTTGTCCATCATGCACGCTCTGGCCAAATTCAGACAATACCTGGTAGGTGCACGGTTTGTGGTGAAATCAGATCATAACAGTCTTAAGTACTTCTTGAAGCAGAAGGAATTAAATGAAAGACAACAAAAATGGGTAAGCAGAATACAAGCCTATGACTTTGACATTGAATTCGTCAAAGGGAAAAACAACATGGTGGTAGATGCATTGTCCAAAAGGTCATCAATTTATGCCATAATAGATGTGTGAGTCGATTGGAAGGACCACTTGGTGATGGAATACTCAGAAAATTAGTTTGCTTGTCAGGTAATGAATGGGAAAATACAGGATGATAACTTCAGGTTCATTGATGGCATCATCTATTATAAGGGTCGAATCTTTTTGGTTCCTGAATCGGCCTTCAAAGCCAAAGTGTTGCAGGAATGTCATGACTCACTAATGGCGGGGCACCAAGGGATTGGCAAGACATACAGGCAGGTGAGGGAGAG
>CBVK0101108508.1:0-13137 GCA_900067695.1 Picea abies | reverse complement strand
AAATGTAAAAGTATAAATAAGTAAGAATGTAATGTAGAAAAGGGTCGATATCTTGCAAGGCTAAGTGCAAGTAGTCTAAGTTGCTTTGTGCAGCAGACCATGTATGTAAGGATCTGTGCTTGACAAAAGAGTTGGCTTTGTGCCTTGACCTGATTTTGGAAAGGTGGATCTGATGCTTAGTGCGCAAATCACCTATCAGGTGTGAATATTGGCTCTGTGGATTAGTGCATAGGAGCAGATGAATGTAAGATATTGAAGCCTAATAAAGAAGAAGAAGTCGTCGGTGGACGTAGCCTCACACTGGGGTGAACCATGTATATTCTATGTTGGTGGTTTTCTTTGTGGTATGATAATTATGTCGTGGATCTGCTTAGTGCATTGATTTTTATGTATGATATATAGATCTATGAATTCTTAGTTCTTTAGTTATGTTGAATGTGTTAGATATAACTTGTAATTCTAAGTGCGATGTGTATTTTGTCATTGTTACTGCATCGATCTACATTTAGGGTTTGTTCTGCGATGTGAATAAAGTTGATAAACTAATGCTTGTTGTTCTTAAGTACCTTGCAGAGTAATTGTAATCGCATATTTGTGTCCTAGCTTGGTTATAGACACCTGAGTCCTGTAACCCCCCCTACCTCTACCTCGGGTGAGACTTCACCTGCTTCGCAGGTGTTGTCAAAAGGGTCGGTAGTTAGGGTTTTGTTGGTGCATTGTCGAAGCATTGAACCCTGGGTATTCCCCTATGCCAACATTGGCGATGTTCTAATTATGTCTAAGGCCTCTCTAGAGGAATGGTAGGTGATCAAAACTTTGTTGGAATTGTTTTGTTATGCGTCGGGATTAAAAATTAGCCCTCAAAAATCAACTTTTAATTTTAATGGGATCCAATGAGATACTTTTGAAATGTTTAGAAGGATGTTCTCATTTAATTTTGAGGACCTGTCTGTGGGATTCCATTGTTTGGGGTACCATTTAACGTTTGAGAAGAGTCCGTTTGAGGACTGGAGGTGGATTTTAATCAAATTTGAAAAGAGGATTAATTAGTGGTGTAACCGTTGGTTGAATCTTGGTGGTTGATACACTTTAGCAAAATCGGTTCTTAAAAAGCAGTCTGTATATTGGATGGCCTTGGCGACGGTACCAGTCTCAGTGCTCTCAAAGATCCACAAACTTATTTTTGATTTTCTATGGTCGGGAGGTGGTAAGTCAGAGAGATTCCATCTCTGCAGCTGGGAGACGCTAGCGAAACCCAAACTTCTCAGTGGATGGGGTCTTCAGAATCTCTTTCTTTTTAATGGTGCCCTGGCAGTAAATTCTCTGTGGCGAGCGTTGCTTAAGGAAGGTATCTGGAAAAAAGTGATCAAGGATAAAGACCTCCCATTTTATTCAGTGGAAACCTATCTTAGGTCAGCTTTGCCTCTCCAACTAGCTGCTTCGTAGATCTGGAAGAACTTACTAAGGTTGCTTCCTATCATTGCTCGTTGGATCAATTGGAAACTTGGGAATGGCACCTCCATTTTGATCGGGTTGGATAAAATCTTGAGAATTGATAATTCTTCCTTATTATCTTTTGAACTTTATGGGGCACTAAATGCACGAAACATTATTTATTTATATCAAGCCTCTGCTCATACCTCTTTGGGATTCATATCTAACTAGTGGAAATCCAGCGAGGAGTTAAAACTTTATGGGAATCTTGTCATCGAATGGTTTTCTTTCTGCAAGGCACTCATTCTCTCTGGTATTCAACTACAACCCATAGAAGATTTACTCATCTAGTCAGGGGGTGATCACTCTTGGGTCATGATAGTTAGAAATGTATATAACACGCTGGCTCAAGAATATTGGCCAAACAAAATTTTAGGTTGGCATAGGAATTTATGGACATGGGATATTACACTCAAAATCAAACTATTTATGTGCCTGGAGATGGAAAATAAAATACTCTCTTGGGAAAATCTGAGAAAAAGAGGTTGGGAAGGTCCAAGTATCTGTTCTTTGTGCTACATGGAGGAGGATTCAATTTTCCATATCTTTGTTTGTTGTTCCTTCATGCAACAAATTTGGAATTCCTTGACTATTGAGTGCAATTTCACCACAGTTTGGGGAGGTAATTCTCTATCTCTATGCTTTGGAAATTGGCAGAAGATGGAAAAGGATCTATGTATTCTACCTATAGTAATGTGTTGGTATATATGGCTAACTAGGAATAAGTGCATCTTTGATTCTTCTACACCTTATGTCCAGGGAGTTTTATATCAAATTCAAGGTTTAATGGATGGTTCAAGTGCCCGAATCCCTTTCCCACATTTCCCCAAAAGGAAAAGGAAACCCCCCGATCCTTATTGGCATAATATTTGTTGGTTCGATGGTGCTGCTCAAAATAATGACACTCTGAGTGGAGTTGGAGGAATTATAAAAACTAGGGAGAACATTATCTATAGGTGGACCTTCAACTGTGGGATGGGAATGAATACCATGGTCGAACTCCTTGGCGTATGGGATACTTTAACTCTAGCTTATAGACTTGACATTGATCACCTTCAGGTTCTTGGGGATTCCAGAATTGTGGTGGACTGGTTAAACTATAAGTGTAATCTCTTTGTTTCATCACTTATGGGCTGGATGGAGAAGATTAGGACTCTCATTCCACTTTTCAAAGACATTAAATTTGAGCACATATATAGGGAAGAGAATGTGGAAGATGTCTCTCTCTCTCGAAGAAAGATCTTCAGGTTCCGGAAGGACGGGTTCATTTCACCAAATAGAAGGATGGCCAGGAGGGCCCCCCACTTTCACTCCGTCTTTATATCTGATATTGCATGTGATTGGGGAAGCTTAGTTTTCTTCCCAATTTTTGTGATATATTTGGTATCTTTTTGTATATGACTGTAGTTTTTTTGTTAGTACTATTGCAATATATTGCAATTTTGGACTGTCATAGGGATAAAGTCTGGATAGTTCACTTTGAGTTTTATTTTTTGATCTTTGTATACACCCCTTCCACATGTGGTGGTGGTATCCTATGGTGAAGGTCACTAGTTGGCATTGTATTTGAACACTTGTACTCTTTTTTAGAACACCATATATATAATATAAATTGAGAAATTTTCTAGTGGGAAAAAAGTGATGATAATGTAATTAGAAATTTGCATCTTGATTTTCAACAAGAAGAAATTGAACCAGGTACATGTATACATATTATAGATAATGTTTAGAATTCAAAAAAATATTGTATAATATAATTGATTGTAATTTGGAAAATATTTTGCAAAAGAGAAAAATAAATTTGTCTCATAACATTGTTGAAGTTGTTGAAGCTGAAAATGAAGTAGAAGTCCAACACTTGTAGATTTTAATTAATTTATGATTGTTTTTTTATCTTTTTAATGTCTAATTTAAATTTCTATATTGTTTACACAACATTTGAAATTTTTGTGTTTACAACTTACAAAATTGAATCTATGTTAATTTCAAGTGTTAATAACTTTAATAGATTTAATCCATGTTTTTAAATTAAATTGAAATTTATGCATGGGTTTTTTTCCAAAGAAAAAATCATAACTTTTATTAAGATAAATGAAAATTACAATCTGACTCATGCATACAAAGACTAAATACGTGCATACAAAGATTGTATTTAGTCTAATAATGCTTTCAACCTCAAGAGGAAGAAAGAAACAGTGAAAATGACCCTCGAAAAGTGACCCCAGTATAATAGAAGAGTCACCAATGACAACTAATAAAAATTAAAATATTAATATGAAATGACAAATTGCCCCTTCATTATATAGAAAGGTAAATAATAATGTGCATGAAAACCATGTAGCATAGAGATCATAGATCAAATTATAAAAAAAAAAACAAAATTGAAAATTCATAAGTATATAAGAATGGAGAAGAAAAGTGTTTTTATTCTTTCTATAACAAAATATAAGATTGGAAAATTTCAATAGTTCTAAACATTTAATACACATAGTACAATGAACATAGTGAACATAAGTATTGTATTGAATCAAGAATTAATATTTTACAATTTTTTTTTTTTAAATGAATGAACTTAATAAGATTTAATACACATAGTACAATGAACATAGTGCACATAAGTATTGTATTGAATCAAGAATTAACATTTTACAATTTTAGTTTTTTTTAATGAATGAACTTAATAAGATATAGATATTCATCAATATCTTATAAAATTAATACATGCATCATAAATTTAATAACATCATTTATTAATAAACATATTTAACCATTAAAAAGTGAACACTCAAACCCCATACTTAATAATTATCAACCAATTTATATAAAATGTTAATCTCCTCGTAATTTAGAAATCTTAATAATTATTATAAATTCACATAAAAGACTTATTATTATAAATTATTATAAATTCACATAATCTCTTGTAATATTTTTACTCTATTCACTTAAAAGACTCAAATTATTAGTTCTTTCATGTTTGAAGTGTATATTTAGGTTCATTTTAACAATATATTATAATATATTATATTGTATGATTTCACTTTTTAAAATTTATTTCAAAGAAATGGATCAATGTGATTATTGATTATTGGAAGAATATCGTGTCATATGTGATTATTTCATTTTATTTTTAAAAATGATTTTGAATTTATGTGGGATGTATTTTAAAATTTTATTTAAAAATATAAAAAATTATTAATTCTTTATATTGAAATTATAAATTTATATTTTTAGAAATGAGTGTGGATTCATGTGGATATATTTTTAAATTTTATTTTAAAATATAAAAAACTATCAATTCTGTATGTTGAAATTATAAATTTATGTTTGGTTAATTTCAACTTATTTTAATTTTAATTTTGTATAAATATTTCATTTATTTTAAAATTTTATATTGAAATTATAAATTTATGTTTGGTTAATTTTAACTTATTTTAATTTTAATTTTAATTTTGATAAATATTTCATTTATTTTAAAATTTTAGGTTGAAATTATAAATTTATGTTTGGTTAATTTTAGCTTATTTTAATTTTAATTTTGTATAAATATTTTATTTATTTTAAAAATTGATTGATTAATTTAAAAATCTAAATGTGTTTTTATTTTGTATAAATATTTCATTTTATTTTAAAAATTTTATAAATATTTCATTTTATTTTAAAATTTTTATAAATATTTTATTTTATTTAAAAAAATAATTGATTAATTTAAAAAGTTAAATCTATTTTGATTATGTATATATATTTCATTTTATTTTAAAAATTGATTGATTAATTTAAGGAGTTAAATATAATGATAGATTTTATTTATGAAAAATGAAAAATTATTAATTTCTTTAAGATGGAATTATACATTTAAGTTTTATTTACGGTGAAGCTATTTTGAACTTTGTAGTGCATAGTTTCTCTTTACAAAAACTATTTTAAGTTGAATGTTATGTAATTTATTTATATATATATTATAAAATATTTTAAACAAATAAAATTTATTTAATTTTTAATATATAGTTAAAAAAAATGTCATCATTACTAAATTAATATATGAGAATATATCTCATATATAATGATTAATAAAATATTTCACTTTATTTTGAAAAAAGTCCTAAGAAAAATGTGTCATGTAATCATCAACAAAATATTATATATCATATGCGATCATTAAGATAGAATTTTACTTTATTTTTATCAGTCTCTATCGTAGGCATGGAGGGACTATAGCAATCGATAAATCGTTGACCTTATATTAGATTGTGCATTGATCACAAATATTTCCATATTATTTATTGTTAGAACAAGGGAAGTGATAACATTGATTTTTATATAATAGAAAGTACCATGTTTGTCAAGATCTGATTGGACAACGAATTGGAGGTCTTATTGTCGTCTTCACTATTCCCAATGTTACATATTTTGGGATATCCAAAGTATTTGATCATATATGGTCTTTTTGAATCATATATTTTATTATGCATTGGTCGAAGGTGGATTAATGCTAGCATTAGTTCTAATGTTTCCTTTAGCATTTTCTGCTAGGTAGAATACATTATGTACCATATTAGTATGTGTGATTTTTTCTTTATTGTTTCGTGCTTCGAGAGAATAGGCATGGAACGATGCATTTTTTCTTAAATGCTTGCACAGGGCCATGCCCTTCGACGGTCTTGATAGTCTTAAGTGTTTACCTAATAGCTCTGGCAGTCTTAAATGTTTATTGTACAGATGCACTGAAATACACTTTTGTTCATGGTCGGCATCACTGCTTCAGTGGTTGATGCTTGTTCGGTGCCCCATTCCATGATTATTGTTCTTGTTTGATTCAACTTTGCAAAGTTGAGGTCCTGCAGTTGTAGTTTGACCTCTTCGTGGTTGTTCATTGGTTTGTTGTTCTTCAACTTTGCAATATGTTGGACCTGTTGTTGTGGTTTCCAATTTTTGGGGCTAAGCTCTTGTCATCCCTCATTGACGGGTAAGTTTCCTTGTTGTTGCTATTTTTCAATGGTGGGAGTCCCTGCCTCCAAATTCTGTTGTAGATCATCTTTGTTTGTGCTCTTAATTTTTGTTCCTGAGTCTTCATATGTTGGCTGCCACGTCCATAGATTTTTCAAAAATTGCAATGTAGAGGGGCTTACGAAAAGTAGTTCGGAGCTATCGGAAGAGGGAACCATCCGACAGGGTGTAGACACAAGGTATGCTTTTATTCTGTGGGTCAGAAAACTGCGTCCACCTGTTCTCTTTCCGTTGAGTAAATTTATGGTCTTATTTATTTGCGTTGTTTCTTCTGTTTGGTTCACTTTCCAGTGTGGGTTTGTTTTCTTGTCGTGTGCTATGGGGACTAGGGGGGATTGAAGTTGAGAAGAAGAAGGTTGAAAGATACATACGGGGATTGGTACCCAGTTCCATGTTTGTAGTTTTCCTATTTTGCTTTCCCTTTTTTTCGCTACTTTTATTTTTTCCCCCCCATTTTCTTTGTTTTCATATAGACTGAAAGTATCTAACAAGAAACTTCAAAATCACAGTTGAAGAGATGAAAGAAGTAATAGATGTTGAGTCATATGAAATAGATACACAGACCATTCATTATACATGACAACATTGATGTGGTTTTGCACAGCAATGGCCTTTTTAGATTGGATGCATTCTCGTATACTGTTGGGGATTGTCTTTTCAATACATTCCAGGTTCTGCTGCATTTCTGTTATTCGTCGACCGAGTATTCGTAGATTGATAGATTATTTCTTGAGCTATTTTAAAAATGGCAACGTTGAGGCTTTGCAGTCCTATGAATACAAACTGGAATCTGATTTTCTTCAGCAGTTGCATGGAATACATGATGTCGCTACGCATTTTTCAAAGATGCGGTTGTCTGCATCTTCAGTTCTGCCTGCACATGAGAGGGGACTTTGGGGAGATACATTTTGTATACAGTGGCTGTCTAACTAGCTCAACATATCAGTTGGAATATGGTCATTGACAAGAAAAACAAGATATCTACTATTCAACAAAACTGCATCTGACAATCCATATTGCATCTTGTTCCATGATGCCAATGTTGTCAGTGGTCATTATGAACCACTACTATACAGAAAAATGTCCATATGCAATGTTGAAAGGCCTCATATTTACTTGTTCGTCATTTGCGAAGACCTTCAATCGCAATGGAAACAGATTATGCATCGCATAGATTGCCATGGTTTACAGCTGGCAATAAATGTTGTGTCTAGCTGTAGAGATAGTCTATTTAGTGCAATTTGATGTTTGGTGGCAATAGAGTTCAATGTGAAGTCGTTGCAGCTTTACATTGTACAGTCCTTTTGCAATGCAATTATAGGCGGCAGCCAACAGGCTTTTAGGTGCTTGCATCAGCACCTTTGCCCATATCTCCTAGAAAATATGCCGGCAGTTGGAAGTTGGCAGGAATACCTTGTAAACATGGTGCTTCCATATGAAAAAGGGAATGTGGAGGGTTGTAGATTCTATTTGCAATGGTTGTCTATGATATTCAGAGTAAATATCCAAGTCTGGTCGGCCTTGCCAGATGGCACTGACCATTCCTAGTTTATTGATTCAAATTATGATCGAACAATTAACATCCTCTCGTTGAAAACAGATACAACACATATCCATTATGAACCTTTGCTTGGACATATTGATGGTTTAGGGTTCAATGTTCATGCCACTCAAACGACATCGAATCTACATACACGTGGAGTTCTTTTTAGCGAGAATGAGACTCCTCCCGGTTGCGATATGGCCATAGAGGGCTTGAACAAAAAAACCATGTGTGGAATTCATCACAGTTGTGATGAGGCCATACAGGGCTTGAACAAAAAACGTAGAGTTAGTTATCACAACTTGAAAAAAGTTATGCGTCAAATTCGTCCCAGCTATGATGAGGCCATACGGGACTTAAACAAAAAACGTAGACTAGTTTACGAGAACCTGAATCAGAGTGAAATTCATCCCAGTTGCCATCAGTTCATCGTGCCCTTGGGAAAGAAATGTAGAGTAGGTTACCACAACTTGAAAAAGGTCATGCGTGAGAGAAAAAAATACATTGCTACGCTTCCTTTTAGAGAGAAACTCACATATCACAATCTAAAGAAATTTCTTTGTGTAGAACATAACAAAAACAAGTACGGTCGCATATCTCAGAATGCTCATCGTACTATGACATTTCACATTCTAGAAGAAACACCATGCACTACTACCAATGAAAACCAGGAAATAGTTTCTACCCATACTTCCCTGTGAAATAAAAAAGAAAGACAGACCTACATGAAACAAATTAAAGACACTCCTTCCATTGCATGTGCAATTTGTGAACAATTGAATTTTTCAAAAAAAAGTAAGTCTTTGACACCTGATTTGCAAGAAGAATACCTCTGCATGACAGTGCACGAGAAACCATTTTCCAGTTGCAAAGTTTGTCTTCCATGCAAACGGTCGCTTGAAAATGGAAAGATGCCACAATTTGCAAGCCCTGACCAAATACGATGTAATACACCACTACCAGATGTAAGTGCACTTACGGAACTTGAGGAAAGACTTGTGTCTCTACGAATTGCATTTGCTCAAATCATACCTTGGGGCTATAAATGACCCCAGATGGGCTTAACAGGGTTAATCATTAATGTACCTGTTCAACTAGATGTTGTGCAAAAAGAGTTGCCACAATTCATTAGCAATACAATGACAATTGTTGTGGCTCTGAAAAGACGCTTGTGATACAAAAATGCCTATCAGACAGGAAAAGTGTGTGTGCATGTTGTTATGAAAGCATTAAAGGAATTGTGTTCCAGGGCCCTGTACAAAGCACATAACATTTGTATAAATGGAAACTGGAATAGTGTTTTTGCAGAAAATCCTCATAAGAAAAGACTCTCGAAAATCCTAGTGAATTTGATACAAGTGATGAATTGGAGAATGAAACACCTGCTGAGACATTGGTGCATGGATTCGCTGATTCACGGTGCATTCATGACTTACAAGACAAAATTGTCGAAATTGCACCTGCCGAGGGGCAACGTCCACTTGGAATATTCAAGGACAAATTCGTTGAGGAAATGAACTTTCCAACACTCTTCTATGGAGATCCACGTGCCATTGATATTACAAAACGATTCAGTTATCATAAAATAGTCCGATGGGAGATGCTACTTTCAAGAAGTTACTTCTCCTGTCACATAACAAATTTTTTTTTCAAAACAATGCGCGTAATAATAGAGCAAGTTATGTCGTACATGTGTGTCTGAATAAGAAAAGTCCAGTTACAAGGAATAAAGTTGTTAGCCAAGGATGTGAAGTACAAAGTAAACCTAGAAAATATTCTGAGATCTGATATTGGATACATAGATTTCAAAAACATTCGCACCTCTCCTGACTATTTGCAACAAAACAAAAAAAATATTTTTGCAATGATCCGGAAATTGGGCCCGCCAATAGTTTTCATCACATTTACAAGTGCAGAGCATTGTTGGGATCCATTGATGGATGCCATATCTGACCTACATAGGAACAGGAAACATAAAAAAGAAACCAATACAATGGAAAATAATGGCATTGATTACCTCATAAGAAAAGACCCAATGACATGTACTCACTACTATAGACATAGAATAAATGCTTTGGGACAATTGATATGCCATGATGAAATGTTTTTCGGAAAAATATCAGACTACTTTTTTGTGACTGAATTCCAAAATAGGGGAAATGAACATGATCACACACTGTTGTGGATAGAGGGTGCACCAGTCTATGGAGCCGATAACAATTCAGAGATCGAACAATTTGTGGATAAATACATAACATGCAACACAGATCATTTGGATCCAGAGCTTACCAAAGTCCATAGACATTACCATACAAGAAGTTGTAGAAAATGAAAAAACTCACATTGCAGATACAACTCTCTCGTGCCGCCAATGAGAGCTACAAGAATCATAGAGCCACTTAGTTCATAGGACAATGTTGTTGTTGAGAAATATAAATCCTTGTTCACATTCCTAGAACAAGCAAAATTTGACGAGCTGATGAGATTTGATGCCTTCTTGACAGAGGTAAATCTATCGGAAGATGAGTATATCCAAGCCATACAATGCACGCTTAGGCAACCAACAATTTTCCTTAAACGAAAACTTTCCCATATTTGGAACAATAGTTTCTCCAAGGACATGCCAGTTATGTGGAAAGCAAATACAGATGCATAGTACGTGCTCAATGCATATGCTGCAGCATCGTACTGTACCTCATATATGACAAAGGTTGACAAATCTATGATAAGTGCATTCAAAAGAATACGCAAAGAACATGAAAGAAGTCATATTGATGCCATACAAATGATACACACACTTGGAAATACATTGCTTAATCTTCAACAAATGTCTACTCAACAGGCAGTTCACATTGCACTTTCCCTGCCCCTCACTTGTAGTTCAAGAAAATGTGTCTTCATAAACACATCTCCACTTAAAAAGTGCACATTTGTGCTTAAACCACCGGTTTTGCTACAACAAGAGCCTGACAATTCAGAAGACATGCTATGTTTCTCTATTATTGATTATTACCTCCAGCGTCCATCTCCTATTAGGCATATCTTCTTAGCAGAATTCATATCACATTACAAAAAAAATGGTGCACCCATATCAAACAGAAAAAAACCCTCTGTGATACGGTTTGTCCAATACAATAAACATTGTGACTATCAAAACTATTGTAGAAAAAAATTGTTGATGTATGTTCTGTTTGATGAAAACGAAGGGACATTAAAACACAACTTCTCTACATGGGAAGCTGCATATCCTGCGCTTGAGACTACATCAATGAAGCTATATTTACCTACAATGTTAATCCAACATGGGGTGATCTAGAAGTTGTTGTTAATGACCTATAAAATCCTGATGATCATGATGAGACATTCACAAACCGAAAAAAAACTAGAACTCCTTCCGAGTCCTATGACTTACAAGCAGATTTGCCTCGTCCTCCAACAGGTGGAAGTGAAAAACATATCAATCTTGGTTTTCAAGTCACAAAACATTCTTTCCTAATTGAAAATAATCAGTACCACAGAATAAGACGTATGTTGAATCGCGAACAACAAACAATTCTAAAGGACATTGCTCTTAAAAAATGCTTGAACATGGACACTCCTGTGCACTTGTTCCTTATAGGAGAAACAGGAACATGCAAGACATTCACAATGAAAGCACTATTCCAAATGTTTATATGAATCTATGATTCAAACAATTCCTCTGATCCTATGAAACCAAAGGGCCTAATAGTTTCATACACAGGAAAAGCTGCATATAATGCAGGTGGAACAACAGTCCACTCTGCATTTTTAACGCCTTTTAAAAAGTCACAGTTTCTTCCACTTAGCAAGGAAATGTTGGATTATCTAAGATTTATGAGGAACTCCAACTTGTCTTTATAGATGAAGCATCTTTGATTGGGAGTCAGGTCTTGTATTCCATTGACAACCGACTAAGAAGCATAAAACACGTGCACACAAAATACTTTGGAAACATTGACATGGTATTATATGGGGATCTTTACCAGACACAACCCATCCAAGATTCTTTGATATTTGAACACCTACCATTAACATGGAAACAGTCACCCATGAATTCTGGAGAGACAATATTAAATGCTTTCAGTTGCATACTACAATGTGCTAGAAAGATGAAACATTCATTGCAATTCTGAATAGAATGCAGACAAACAACCAAACATAAGATGACTTAACATATATCAATTTGAGGTTCTTACAGCCTGCATCAATAGACCCAACGTTCCCTTACCTGTTCTATAGAAATAAGGATGTTGCAATGCATAACAGCCACATGCTATCGCTCATGCCTGGTGATGATATCATCATCAATTCAATTGACCTAGAAGAAGACAACCATGGACATATGCCACATCATGAACATTCAGTCACTTTGCCTTCGCAGCTTGTCCTCAAATTAGAAATGTTGGTTGAAATATATGCCTCTAATTATGATTCATTGGATGGCTTGGTCAATGGTGCAGATGGAATACTCAAATGCTATACGAAGACAGAAAAACTTGATGTCCTTTGGATTAAGTTCCATGAACCGAATATAGGCAAGCAACAAGAAAGCAAGTTGTCTTATCTATATAATTCAAATAGTGGAAACGATTGGACACCTATTTTGTGAATATCAAAGCCAGTATCGACTTCAACAAAGACAGGTCAACTGAAGATTCAAAAACAGTTTCTGATTAAACTTGCATGTGCACGTATAGTCCACAGATCACAAGGACTAACACTTGATAATGTTGCATTTCAGCTTGCTGGAATTTGGATACATGGACTTGTATACACAGCATTGTCTTGTGTCAGAAGCATAGACTCCTTGTATTTACTAAGTCCTCTCACAAAAGATAACTTCAAAGTGAAACAAAAAGTTGATATTGAAATGGAACGACTAGGGACCACCACAAAATGGCAACTGCACTATGATTACCAATCCATACAAACAAATTCATCTATATCAATTCTGACGCTTAACACATGCAGCTTAAATGCACACATGGATGATATACTGAATGACTATGATATAATGCAATCCGATATTATGTGCTTGCAGGAAACACACATGGCATTATGCATGCAGAACA
>CBVK0101108498.1:0-11215 GCA_900067695.1 Picea abies | reverse complement strand
AATACTTCAAGAGAGTGATCGTTGACAAAAATCTCTGTCAAAAGTTTCTCAAGCCAGAACATCATGACCCTAATTGGACCAAGGGAATCCCTCAAAGCTACATCAAAGAGGAATATTGGACGATGCTCATAAGTCTGCAGAAATTCCTCACCTGTGAGGGAAGGTATGTGGTGACCTTCATTTATCATTTAAATCTTTTATCACATTTTGAGGGAGGACCACAGATTAATATTCCCCACTCTTTATGGATGAGTTTAAAGAAAATGGCAAGAGGGGTGAGGTTAGTTTCCAAGAAACCTGAGACTAGCCTTCATCATCATAGTTTAATCAAACTTCTGGTTGCTCGTGCTTTAAAAACACAAGGGGGTAGTTGAAAGTAGTTACTCCAACAGAGTTTCTCTCAAGAAAAATCCAAATCGGTTGAGACATGGGAGGCAAGGACACACAGTGAAGGCTCAAGCAGAAAGGAAAAGAAAGATAGAAAAATGACAATAGGAGATAAAGAAGACACTTTTATGCCCAACTCATCTAGAACATTGAGAAATTAGTGACAGAAAAGTCTGTCGTAGGGGAACCTGCTATATCGAGAAAGAAGACAGCCACTGAATTCCAGAAAATAAGTTCTACCTCGATTCAAAAGAGTAAAATATGAAAATAAGACTCAGAACCAGGTGGTCAATCGGACAACGTTCTTGAAACAATTGTGGAAATGTCATTAGAATCAGCCAACCAAATAGATAAGACCCCTGACTTCCATTTACAAAGAAAGAAAAAGTCTGGACAAGCTAAAGCATCTAGCTCAGTCCTGCGCCCTAAAGACCAACGATCACATAATAAGAAATGAAAGAAGGAGGACACAGATCAACATGAGATTTTACTAGAGCCAACAATAAAACCCCCTCTGAAATCTTCTAAAGAATTGAAAATTATTTCTGAGGTTACTTGACCTTCCCAAAAATCAGTTGGTGAACTGAAGGAAACCGCTAAGGCGACAAGAAAAAATAAAAATAAACTAGAAGGGAAGGAGGCACAAGTTCCAGATCATATGCCTCAATCTTCCAAGATATGAATACAGGTTTGCCAACAGAAGAAAACCCCAGAATTCCCAACTCAAGGCCACAAAATAACAGTCAAGTCAGCACAGGAGGAACAGGTGTCCAGGCCTACCCCTGTCAGTAAATCTAAGAAAAGAAATTGTTTGAAGAAACTCCTACCCCTGTCAGCAAGTCTAAGAAAGTCTTGTTTCCCATACGTAGAACCACCAGAAGTATGGCCAAATAGGTGACAACTCCAAACATACCTTCTCCTCAAAGGGAATCCATGGATATTCTAAGTTCTCCAAAAAAAGGGAGTGGTTGGGGAGCTACCACAAGAGAGACAGAGACAGAGGTAACAATAAGTGAGACGGAAGGGTTGGTGACAGAGACTTTGAGGGATTTGAGGAAATAAAAAGAAGCTCAAGAGGTGGTAACTCAGGAAGCACTCACACCGAGTCCAGGCAAGTCCCTGAGTAGACGAAAAATGATAATAAAGGCTCTGAGGAGTCTCAGGAAGGAAAAAGAGGCTCTAGAAATGGTAGCTAAGGAAGTACTCACACTAAGCCGAGATAAGTCCTTGAATGAACAAACATTATTAACAAAAATTGAGAGATTGAAGCAAGAACTTGAAGAATACAAAATATTGGACGGGCATATCAAGGCAGAGAATGCAAAATTGAAAGAGTAGCATGCAGAGGTCTCTGCCAAACTTAAGAAGGTATTGTGATTGATCCATTACACTATAGTGATCAAGAAGGAATTGAAGAGTGAATCTTCTGGTGTTAACATCCTGCAATCTGAGGAATAACAGAGGAGGGTCCAATTGTGCAAAAAGTTTTTGGGCATTAGTTTTTGATAACATTGCATGAGGACATGCAACACCTTCAACACAGGGGAAATGTTGAGTCCCTATTTTGACATAGATAATGCCCTATATTACCCTATATCTAAGCCTTTTTGCCTCTATTATAAACCTATACTGGACTATTCCCTCCCAAAACACATGCCTAATAGCTATGTCATGTCCACAAGAGGTAATTGATGATTTAAAGCATGTTTGTTTAACTTTCTTAAATTAATTCGATTGAAAGTGTTTCATTTTGTATATTCCTAATGGTTTGATTTATGAGCAGTCTATCTGGCACTACCAGACACTGTGCAATCTGGTACCAAATCCATTCTGGTACCCAAGACAGTTTTGATCCGGTCCCAACTCCATTCTGGTACCAAGACGTGCGTTATTTTGGTACTACCTGCTCTGTTATATTCCAGTACTAGACTCACGACTGTGTGTAATCTAGTACCAGAACCTCTATTTCCAGAATGCACCAGTTGGACCAGAATGATGGTGAAGATTTTAAGAAGACAGTTGGATAGAAACGCCCAAGTCATTTTTCCAGTTGCAAGAGACTCCATCGCTCATGCACTTTGTGTCATGAGGATGTAGTCGATCGTAAAAATTCGACATAAATCTTAATCATGAAATCTCTCAAACTGTTTAATGCTTATCCATAGATATTGATAGTATCAGCTTACCTTATATAGGGAATGTTGTATAGATGATAACGGGTGATAATAGCGAATGTAAAAAGTATACTGTCAGAACCAGATGATACTTATCATTGTCATGTATGAAGTAAAAGACTGTTGATCCAATTTACCAGTTGAATTAATACAGAATGTCTTTTATGTCAATTCTTGGATGTGAGTGAAAAGTTTTAGTCTATTATTTTATTAAGATGTTCCTTGTTGGTTCGGCAAGGGCCCACCACCCCAACTAAGGTAAACCTCCTTGTATACATTCTGTGTGTTTGTGTGGATATTTTACAGCAGTGTGTGAGTGATTGGTCTTTACTTCATTTTCAGGATTGAGCATTGAGTTAATCATTTTGGACTGGTGTGAATAAGCAAGTGTTAGATCGAATAGCCATTTCATTCTCAAATGTTGAAGGTAGCTATTTCATGATTTGAAGTGTGGAACTGATATTTTGAGTCTATGACTATAGTAGATCTAGTATCTCAATGGACCAGAAGACTTTATATTACATCTTCATGCTCTGTCATAAAGTATTTCAGTTATACTAAACACCCCTTGTGCTGGTTTGGTTTAATTACATGTGGTTGAAGTTGGTTTTGGTTTCAAGAATGGTTGGAATTGATTGTTTTAATTTCTATAGGAGACAAGCTTCTTAAAGTTCATCTTTTCAATTCAAGAGCCTAAAATGAATAGACTTGTTTCTCTAGGACAACATCTCTTTGATTGACTGTTTGTTTAAGTTTCATTATCAGTTTTCTCTTCTAGGCTCAGAGATATTTTGAAGTATTTAGAAATCTTAGAAACAAGGTTTTTATGTTATTAATTATTTCCTATATGCAAAAGACTTAGGTAGGTTACTTGTTCTCGGCACATATAGTGTAACGACTCTTTCGATTACGAATCCCAGATTGACATTTAAATGAGTGTGAGATATACATTGAACATATTTACGCACCAACAGGAAGCAAGTGTTTAGTTGGAAAACCCTCATCACTAAACACCTTCCCACAGAAAACGAACCTGTCGAAGAAGCCCAACCTGCTCCAGATAAAAATAAGCAACCTAAGGAGAAAAAGAGAAAGGCAGCCCCATCATCCTCCAGAGCAGTAAAGGATAAAGATAGTAAACAAGTAAGGCCCTCTTCCTCAGATAATAAGACTCTTAAAAGTCAAGAATCAAAAGGTAAATCTGAATTAGTGGAGGAGATCTCAGCAGTAGCTCTTAAGGAGAGGGGTCATACGTCAAAATCCTTGAGGAAAAATAAGAGTACAGATGAACAGTCTATAGAAAAATCTCCTGTAACCATTCCACAAACAAAGAAGAAGAAAAGGAAGATTGTGAGCACCTCTGATCCATTAACCCCTTATAAAAGAACCACAAGGAGTATGGAAAAGATAGTAAAATCAGTTGTCAGTCCTCATACACATGAAGACCCAATATATCTTACCTCCCTAGACCTATCAGCCTAGGATGACATCCCTAGCTTGACTGAGGAACAATCTATTATTACTTTGTGTGTGATGAGGGAGGAAGTGGAGGAAAGAGAATCCATCCAGCCAAAGACAATAAGGTCAATGAAGACCTTGACAAAAGAACAAATGAAGAAGAAGATTGGGAAGATGCAAAAACAAACCCAGGAGCTCAAACAAGAAGTGAAGGAATACCAACTACTAGATAGGTATATCAAGAAGGAAAATGAACAACTGAAGGAAACCAACCAACAACTCCAAGATGACCATGAAGAGACTTCTAATAAGATTAAGAAGGTACTAAGACTCTTGCAATACATTAGGGTCATAAAAAGGGAGCTAAAAATAGAAGCCTCAGTTGTCAACATCATTGACCCATGGGAGTAAAGAGAATGAAGTCTCAAGTTTTGGAAAAAAATTGAGTATGTTTCAATTACATGAGGACATGCAATGATTTTAGCATGGGGGAATGTTGAGCCTCCAAATTGACATCCCCATTACCATATTATACTCCTCATTTTTACCTTTTTGGCCTACCTAAGCTTGGATCAATGATAAAGAACCCTACCTCTAGTCACTGATAAGGTCATAAGGTAAAGTACAACTGAATTCATGCATTTTGTGGTTTATTAAGATAGGAGACTAAATATTTCATGTACTAATGTTTAAAACTACCATGTGTATCCTTTCACCTTTGGATGAAGTCCATCACTTCTATGTCAGCTCAGTTATCTGGTACTTATGCACCAAATTGCCCACTGTCTGAATCTGGTACCAAGCGCACCTTCCATTCAGATATGGTACCCACGGACCATTCACTGTCATGATCCGGTACCAGCAATCGCAGGCTATTCTAGTATGGTACCAACCAATTGCGTACTATTCGAATCTGGTATTAGCTACTGAATCTCACCTGTCACGATCCGGTACCAATACAGGAAACATGGTATGCTAAGATTGGCTCCAGATCGTGCCCAGGATAATTGTTGAGTGTTGATGAAATCATCAAGTTCTAGCAAGACTATGTTAAGCCAGTTTGTTTATTGCTTCATCCTCATACACTTCATGTCATGAGGATGAAGCTTAAAATATGTAACCGAATATATAAATTTGATAATTGTTTTTTTGTAAAAGATTTCACCTCCTTGTGTTTCACGACTAAGATTGTTTAAATAGTCATGGCAAGGATGGTGGAGGAGGTAGTAGAGAGATAGCATATCACAGTATGTGAAGCAGCGTTACATATTGTAGAACATATCTTGAGTTGAGGTTTAATAGAAGAATGTCATTTGTTTCCATGTCTTGATTATTTATGAATGAATGTGAGTTGAGTTGTTAGTATAGTTTCATGTTTTGAGGTTTCAAGTAAGAGTGATTTGTGTATTAAAGGCCAACTTACTGTAGACTCCAGTCGCTGACCTATTGAAGTGGTAAGGGCCCACCACCCAACAAAGGTCAACATCCTTATAGATTAGTGTTAGCATTTGATTTCAATAGTATAATTGTTAGACTAGTTGAAGCTTTGATTCTTTCAGATGATAGTAGAATAGTTCAGTTAAGGATTTTGGTTATATGATTGTTGAGGGATATTTATTTACTTTGTTTTACATATGCTCTGTTTATGTTCTTATGAATTTGATTTTTCTTATTGGATATGGATGTTGGTAGCAATAGTCAAACATAATTGAAAAAGGACTAGTGAAGTTCACAATAGAATATTGTGAACCACAACATACTCAATATACTGGCTATTGAACTACCCATGCTATGTCTTGATGATTGATGTGTGATGATTGATGTGTGATTTCACGTTCAAGAGTGTGATTGCATAGTTAGCTTTCTGGTTCAGATAACATTGTTGATCTATCAAAGGAATCCATATCATATTTGCATGTGCCCCAATGGAGTAGATAGCTTCTCTGTGAAAGACAACCAAAGTGTGCTTCAGTTTGCTTCTTAATCCAGATTGTTTCTATACTCGTGACATTAGAATTACCTCTCTTACTGGTGTATTGTAACTCTATTGATTATGAATCCTGGATTGATAATTAATGAGTGCATTATACTAATCATATCAGTAGCACAACACATACCTAGCTGTTGTGGTTTACCCTAGCCATAGAGAGATTTTCCTCGTAACAGAATTGGAGACCATACTGGGGATGAATTTTCTTTCGTAGGGTTTGAAGTACTTTTCTCTTTAGATTTCTCTCGTTTCTATTGTGGTTCTTGTCGTATCATTGCTTGACAGCTCTTGTCATTCTGGGTATAATTTTTTAGCCTTTCTTCCTTGCCTGGCCTTGTTTCAAAGAATATATGTGCCTTTTGCCTTGACAGTCGTGTATACACGCAGGATGTCTCACTACAAGATGCATATATACACTCTGTTTTCCCAAACAGTTGCATACACCTCTTTTCCTTGCCTATTTTCTTGGTCTGTTGTCTGTTGGGTGGGATTTGATGCTTGATGAGCCTTCTTAGGTCTTTGTAGTGCCTGTGGGATGACAAGAAACCTTCTTTTGGTTGAATTTCAGGCTGAAGTCATTCTCTTCATATTTTCATTTTTATTGTCCTTGTACATTGGCCTCGGTGTTTCGTTTCTTGATATCCTGCTTGAGTTGTCTCTTTTTTATACACAGTAGGGCTATATATCAAGTTACTTTTCAATCCATGCATTTTTTGTTTCGATATATTGAAAATACAAAAAAAATAGGAATTTTGCATTGCTTGGCATTTTTGTCTTTGAATCTCTATCATTATCTTAGTGCATATAGTGAAATATTGCATCTTTACTTCTAAATTGCAAATTTGATTTTTAAAATTGCATCATTTTTTTTAGGAGCATATCATTCATCAAAATTTAAAGTTAGGAATTTGCATTACTCTGATATTTAATTTTCTTGTAGAGTCATAACACCATGAGTTTCATTACCATATCTTTTTGAGTAATCATGGCCATTAAATCAACGCCATAACTTAAAATTTATTAGTAACGATTCTATTTTCTAGGGTGCATAAACTAGCCTAGGATTTAGTGCCTTGGAATAGGATTTTGTGAGTAAACGTCTCCAACGCAATTAAATCAACATGTGTGTCTGAGTCAGGTGTTGGGTATGTGTTATATTCTTTGCACGAGTAGTAGTGTCTGAGTGCCTACAAGGTTAGAATTTACATCAGGGAGTGGAGAAATCCATTGTATAATTGGTAAGATCAGGAGCCTCCGCTCACATAGGAGATAATCACGAGGTCACACGAAGTTGGTTAAAGGGACATATTCGTATCTAGGGATCTTGTTAGTTCATTTACATCTGTGAGAGGCAGTGCTTTCAAGGTTTTGGGCTTTGCTACCCTGCCCATACGGTGGACCTGACTTACGACTGCTCGCATGTGCATCAATTATACAATGGTTTATTAGTTGCTTGACTTAGGTGTCTCATAGATTACTTGCAGGGGTTATTCTACAAGTACCCTAGGTCAGATAAGGGTCGGACAACACACAGCCTTTATGAAGGATTACCTCTCCGGGGGTATTTGACTGACTGGTTGTTATGCCCATGAGCGCCCTTATAACTGATTTTGTTACCTTCGATCTTTAGCAGGGAGTCTCGAGCCCCTCTTGGGTGAGACATACCTTCTTTAGGGAGGGAGGCCACTCAACCACTTTACCCCATTTGCATGCATATTGGTCGTTTGAATTTTGGTGTGCTCTTTGATTACTAGTTGGTTGTCAGAGTCTATATTAAGTCCTCATTATGGATAGTGGAGTCCCTTTGTCTCCCTCGTTTACTGTTTCTTACCCCATGATTCCTACTCAGTTCATGGGGATGAATCCTCCTATTTCTTATAATGGTATGCAGAACTTTTGTACTCAGTCTGCGCCTTGGGTCTCTAGTCATTCTCCCGTTGATATGCCTTCACCCTTCCAATCCTCTCCCTGGTCCACTTATATGAATCCTAGCATTGGATCTGGGGGCACTATAGCCCCAATGCCTACATCTTCATTTGATATGAGTCATGTCCCTCAACCTTCCTTTACGACAGGAGGTTGGAACCTCCCCTCTTATGGATCCCTGGTTATACTCTTTCTGGAGCCAATACTCAAATGGGTGCTTATTCTACCTACTACACTCCATCCATGTATCCTCCGTTCGCCATGTCAGTTCCTTTGAACATGTTTTCCATGGTGAGCCCTCATGTATCCCCTGGTGTTTCATATGGGGAGAATCAATTTTATGGTTCGGGCTACCCGCTTCACGAGACTCCTTCACAAGGGGGAAACATATATCCTCACTCGAATAACCCTTATCATACTTCCGTCTCTCCATAGACTTCGGTGATGATGCCCATTTAGACTTCTCTGAATCAATTAAACAAAGGATACTACCTTTTCGAATAGGGATAGGGGGTAAACCAAGACCCTTCCTGGCCTGCAATGTTTCAAAGTCAATCTTTCCCTAGACCTTGGCATCAAATGCCACAACTAACTACTAGTCCAGCCACTATCAGTCACACTAGAGCTCCATCACCAACCTCCGCCAGTCATGTTGGAGATGTGTCGACAACTTCTATAGGTTATGTTGACAACCTATACCCGATCGCTGCTAGTCATGCTCGGGGCACCAGTTTAGTTGCCACAAGTCATATCAATGCCACATCTCCGACCTATGAGTACCATGTAGGAGATGACTCTCCCACCTTTGCCTGTCACATTCTAAGGTCTCTGTAGTGCCTATTGAGTGCCTGTGGGATGACAAGAAACCCTCTTTTGGTTGAATTGTTGGGTGAAGTCTTTCTCTTCATCTTTTCAATTTATTGTCCTTGTACATTGGGTTGGGTGTTTCGTTGCTTGATATCCTACTTGAGTTGTCTCTTTTTTATACATGGTAGGGCTATATATCAAGTTACTTTTCAGTCCATGCATTTTCAGTTTCGATATATTGAAAATACTAAAAAAAAAAGGCATTTTGCATTGCTTGGAATTTTTGTCTTTGAATCTCTATCATTAGCTTAGTGCATATAGTGAAAGATTGCATCTTTACTTCTGAATTGCAGATTTAAGTTTGAAAATTGCATCATTTTTTTTAGTAGCATATCATTCATCAAAAGTTAAAGTTAGGACTTTGCATTACTCTCATATTTAATTTTCTTGCAGAGTCATAACACCATGGGTTTCATTACCATACCTTTTTGAGTAATCACGGCCATAAAATCAACGCTATAACTTAAAATTTATTAGTAACGATTTTATTTTCTAGGGTGCACAAACTAGCCTAGGATTTGGTGCCTTGGAATAGGATTTTGTGAGTAAACTTCTCCAAGGCAATTAAATCAACATATGTGTCTGAGTCAGGGAGTGGAGAAATCCATTGTATAATTGATAAGATCAGGAAGATCCACTCACACTGGAGTTAATCATGAGGTCACATGAAGTTGGTTGAAGGGATATCCCCCTGATACCTTCCTAGCGTCAGAGATATTTCTGGGGATATATTCGTATCTAGGGATCTTCTTAGTGCATTTACCTCTGTGAGAGGTTGTTCTTTCAAGGATTCGTGATTTGCTACCCTGCCCATACTGTGAACCTGACTTACGAATTTTCACCTGTGCATTGATTATACAGTGGTTTATTAGTTTCTTGACTTAGGTGTCTCATAGGTTACTTGCAGGGGTTATTCTGCAAGTACCCTGGGTCAGATATGGGTCGGACAACACACAACCTTTATGGAGGATTACCTCTTCGGGGGGATCTGACCGACTGGTTTTTAAGCCCACGAGGGCCCTTATAACTGATTATGTTACCTCCAATATTTAGCAGGGAGTCTCAGGCCCCTCTTGGGTAAGAAATACCTTCTTTAGGGAGGGAGGCCACTCAACCACTTTACCCTGTTTGCATGCATATTGGTCCTTTGACTTTTGGTGTGTTTTTTGATTACTAGTTGGTCGTAAGAGTCTATACTGAGTGCTCATTATGGATAGTGGATTCCCTTTGGCTCCCTTGTTTACTTATTCTTACCCCATGATGCCTACTCAGTTCATGGGGATGAACCCTCTTGTTTCTTATAATGGTATGAATAACTTTGGTACTTAGCTCGCACCTTGGGTATCTAGTCATTCTCTTGTTGATATGCCTTCACCCTTGCAATCCTCTCCCTGGTCCACTTATATGAATCCTAGCATTGGATCCCAGGGCACCATAGCCCCAATGCCTACATCTTTATTTTATATGAGTCATGTCCCTCAACCTTCCTTTACGACGGGAGATTGGAACCTGCCCTCTTACGGATCCAGTCCTGGTTATGCTCTTTCAGGAGCCAATACTCAGATTGTTAAGGTCCTAACCCGCACATAGGTAGATCAATGTATTAGGATGTAATAAAGGTCAATATTAATAATGCCTTTCAATAAAATAGAATAAGGCAGATGTAAGAAGACCTAATAGAAGATTCTGCTTCTAGAAGGATCTTCCTCTAGATGCTTCTCTTAATAGACATATTTAGTATAAATAAGGGTCGAGGGTATGAAAACCCTAGTCGAGGGTATGAAAACCCTAGCTTGGAGATTATTGTAACAGAGCACTGCTCGATTGGAGGTTACCCCCTCGAAGAGGCCTGTGAACATTACTTTTTGAATCAAAGTGCTATTTATATTACTATTCTTATATCATTTATGTGTTATTGTGAAGATTATGCTGGATATTTTACTGTTATTCTGCCATTTCTAGCATTTTATTTATGTACTGCATATTTTATATATCTGGTATCTTGCAAGCGGTATCAGAGCACTTTCCTTGGCAAGAATTGTGGGTATTTTTTTTCAGGGTAGAGACGTATTACAACGTCTTTAAGCCACAAAGATCTATCGTTACGCACATAAACCCATGGTTGAGGGATTCATACACATAGGAAATACAATTGGTTCTTAAGCGCACATCTGTTGGCCACCCTTGTAACCCCTGTTGGTACCCCTTTGAGTGGTAGTGCATCAGATAGCACCTATGTACAGATCGGCCTAGATTTCCTGAAGCCCTCTTTAGATAAACCTATAGACCGTCGGACTGCTATAGTGTCACCGAGAACAGCACTCGAAAAGATACTCTCTAGTACCTGGGTAGTCGGGTAGTATGGCTAAGGGTACGGTCTATCCTCCTTAGTTAGTGCCCTGAGATATTGGGC
>CBVK0101108495.1:0-10055 GCA_900067695.1 Picea abies | reverse complement strand
ATACATAAAGCCTATTGTGCTAGCTTCCAAGGATGATAAGTTAGAATTTATCTTTAATGCTAAGGGAATGAATTCTATCCTGGATGGACTTGCAGAAGTCGAGTTTGTAAAGGTGATGCATCTTCAAACTGCCAAAGAAATGTGGGATAAAATTATTAGCAGCTATGAAGGAAATGAGAAAGTAAAAGATGTCAAACTTCAAACATTTAGGTTGAAGTTTGAACAACTAAAGATGAATGAAGATGAAACAGTTAGCAAGTATTTTTTAAGAGTTGAAGAACTTGTGAATGCCATGAAGGGTCTTGGTGAGAAGATTGAAGAATCAATTTTAGTTCAGAAGATTTTAAGATCTTGGCTTGATAAATTTAATCCAAAAGTCTATGCAATAGAAGAACTAAATGATCTTAAAACTTTGTCCATTGATCAACTCCATGGAACTTTAACTGCATATGAAATGAGAATCAACAAAGATAAATCCATTACTAGAGAAGCATATTTTAAAGTAAACAAGGATACTGATTCAGATTTAGATGATATTGAGGCAAAATTTGTGAGAAGGTTAAAGAAAGGATCGGGAAAATATCAAGGAAAGCTTCCCCTCAAATGTTTTAACTGTGGTAAGATAGGTCACTTTGCAAATAAGTGTCCACACAAGAAGAAGGACCAGAACTCTAAAGGTGAAGAGAAGTACAAATCCAAAATATTTGATAGAAAGAAAATTTTATGTGTAAACAATGATGACTCCTCAGAAGACACCGATAGTGACTCTTCCTGTGAAGATAAGGTAAATGACTTCATGCTTATGGACAAAGACGATTATGATAATAAAATCATAGGTAGTGATGATAATGATGAAGAAGTTGTGGTTGACTTGGAAAGAGAGTTTATCAGTGCTTTGGAAGAGATTGGCAGACTCTGACTTAAGAAGAGAAAGAAAAAACAATTGTTGATACAGTTCAAGAAAGGCACTAAAAAACCTGATGAAGACTTTGCCCTTCTAAAAGTGGAATTAGAAGAGGCAAAGAAAATAGAGGACATTCTGAAACAATAGTTATCAGAAAAGAAGGCAAGATCTGAAGCCTTGGAAGAAGAAGTGGTGAAAACAAGGAAAGAGTTGGAGAAGTTTCAAGCCTTGTATCATCAGAATCTGTCAAGTATCAAAGCCTCAGAAGGATTAACCACCATTCTGAATCAACAAAGGAATCCAAAGCTAAAAATTGGTTTGGGTTATGTAGAGGGATCAAGTAGTGGTCCAAAGAACCCATCAAGTTTGTCAAATCTACAACCAATGACAACAACAAACCTGCAGAAACAAAGGAAGACAATCAGCCGCCCAGGAGGAGTAAAGAAAAAGGTGTCAGGACTGAATCTGTAGAACAAAGAAATAATACACTCCCTACTCAAGGAAATCATCAGCATGGAAGAAATCGATTTGCTCAAAGAAGACAACCATTTTCCAGGTACAAAGAATTTTTCTATGGATATTGTTTCTACTATTCTAACTTTGGTCACAAAGCTGTAAATTGTTCCTTAAGAATTAGACATGAGAAATTAAGATTTCCAAGGAATAAATATATGCCACAACAAAGAATGATACAACCAAGTAACAAACCATCACAGATTGTAAATTGCCAAATTAAGTCTAGAGACATGCAACTAAGGAGGTCAAGAAATAATAAATAGTCAATGAGTAGAGAACGCTGCAACAACAACTTTGACCTATTGAACAATGAGATTGAATGTTATAACTGTCACAACTTTGGCCATAAAGCTGCAAACTTCCATCTGAAGAATTACAAAGAAAATCTGAGGATAAAGTTCTTAGATAGAAAGGCCAGCACATGGAAAAGGAAAGATAGTGAAAAATGTGGTCTAGCACTTTCAACTCAAAAACAAAAGGCCTCCGAGAATATAGATAGTGGATGTTCCAAACACATGACTGGAGACAAGGATAAGCTTTTGTCCATAAGTAAAAGAAAAACAGGAAATGTGATCCTTGAAAATGATAAACCAGGTAAAATCAAGGATAGAGGGATGGTGAGTTTGAGTAATGACAAAGGAGATGCCCAGTACATTCTGCTTGTGGATGGTCTGAAACATAATTTGCTCAGTACAAGTCAAAAGTGTGACAGAGGCAGTGAAGAGGTGTTCACATCCAAAGAGTGTAAGGTAAATGTAAACTCAAGACAAGTGGTGAATAAATGCATAAGGACAAGTAATGATGTTGATATTGAATTCTCCCCTGGACACGGATACAATAAAAGAATGTTCAATTAGCATCTATCCCATGAAAAAAGTAGAAGAAGAATCATGTCATAAGATGGGAGCTGAAGTTTTGAAGGTTGAGAAGTCAAACACCCAAAGCAAGTTATTAAATAGATCCATGACCCTGGATAAGCTCTTGGATAGTCAGAGATCACCAAATGAAAAATCTGGTATTGGATACAATAAGGAAGAAATCAGTACTCCTAAGAAACCTGATACAGGTCCTTCGTCTGTGAAAAAGAAAAGCAGGTATGAGAGTGGTTGTAGCAGTTTTTTCTTGTTATTGAATATGGTTATAAAAGCCTTGGATTGTATGCATCATGGAAGAAAAATGAAATTGCAGTAATAGAGATCATTGAGAATCAATGGGGAGATCCAAGGGTTGTTTGAAAAGTATGAGCTACAATTACGTAGTGTGTCAGTAGGACAGCAGCATCTTCAACAATAGCATTTTTTTTTACAAAATGATATACATGACATCCTGTAGAGATAACAAGAGGAAAGACCTTGTCGAGGAAAGCTAACCTTTTAGGAACAAAGGGGGAAAATAGTAAGAAGCAGAGAGATAATAGTGACAGGGGGAGTCATCCAGTTATGACAAGAAAAGGTTGATGAAGGAGTCCTAGTAAGAGAGGTGAGAAATATTGAGTATTCTACAGAGGATACAGCGGAAGCTGAAGATGAATAGGTCCAAGAATCAGAAGGAGAAGACTCTGGTTTAGATACAAATATTCTTCAGGACTCAAATAAGAAAATCCATCATGTCAGGGGGAGTTTGTGTTGGTTGAATATCTGATACCTCTTAAACATACTACAACAGCTCAGGGGGAGCATGTTTTCTTTGACATTGATGTCAAAGGGGGAGAAAATGAGTGGTCTAGACCAGATGCTACAGTTGGAGGTCCAAACAGATTAGCGCATCCGTTCAGGGTTGCCATCAATGCCAAAGGAGGAGATTGTTGGCATGTTTACAAGAAGAGCGTGCTTGTCATTGATGGCAAGAATAACAGCAATGATGGCATGTCTACAGGCAAGAACAGCAGCAACGATAGCATGCTTACAGTTATTGATGGCAAGAACAACAACGAAGAAGGTATGGTTACAAGAAATAATAGTAGTGACGTTGGTAGGTTTACAGTTGGCAGACAACAATGGAAAATAGGCAGGCAAGGAAGATCAGCAACGATGATGGCATGGAAAGATCAGAAGCGTAACAATGAAGAGAAACAGTGATCATTGGATCCCATTCATAATTCTTGATGACCATCATATTTGAATCCAGACAGGAGGAGCGTAAAGATGGAGGACAGATCTTGGGTGTTAGACCCGAGCGCAGGGTCCAACCATCGTTGGATCCAAGAGAACATGCATATTCTTTAAAGTGCTAGGAGAAGTGGGCTTACAAAATCCTGAAAGCAAGAGGATCATCCATATTCAGGCAGGACACGTCAAAGGAAGGAGGTGCCCTAACCTCTCGAAATCACGAAATGTGAAACCACGATTTAATCTGAGTTGTTGATCAAAGGGAGATCGTGGACCGCTGATCTCACTCCATTTCGAAGTTTTGGATACCGGGAGTTGGAGGTGTCAAGGAAACACTTCATCACAGAAATGTCAAAACGCCGAAATGTGAAACGTCGAAATACCTTCAGATCATTTCGGGGTTCATGAATTGGAGTATCGAAACACTTCATCACAGAAATGTCGAAACGCCGAAATGCGAAATGCCAAAATACCTTCATATCATTTCAGGGTTCGTGACTTGGAGTGTCAAAACACTTCATCACAGAAATGCAGAAATGCTGAAATGCATTTTCGAATAAGGTTGTGGTCATAGCCAGTGGTTACATCTGTAGAAGTTGGAGGAAGGCGCTAACAACTAAACTCCATTTCGGAGATTGCGACTTGGAGAGTCGAGATGCCTCGCAACAGGAATTTGCGACATACAAAATCGCAAAATGTCGAAATGCGAAATTGTGAAACATCTTTTGGCATAGCTTGTGGTCACCACTGGTGGTCACGTGAGGGGAAGAAGCTAGTGGAGCTAAACTCCATTTCGAAGTTTCGGCGATCGCAACATGAAGAGTTGAGACCCTTCATCACAGGAGTCCCAAAGTTGTGAATTGTGAAGTGCTTTGTGGATAAGCACCTGGTCACCACCAATGGTCACGAGAAGGGAAGGAGCTAGTCCAGCTAAGTTCCTTTTTTGGATTTTTGGGGATCGCAACATGGAGTGTCAAGATATCTCATCATAAGGAATGTCAAAATGTCGAAATGCGAAAATGCGAAAACACCTTTTGGTGTAATTTGTGGTCACCGTCAGTGGTCATGTGAGAGGGAGGAGCTAGCACCAAGTTAAGCTCCTTTTCGAATATCGTAACATGAAGAGTCGAGACTCTTCACCACAGGAATTCTGAAATCTCGAAATGTGAAATGGTGAAATCAACGCGAGACCCTGTGCTTGTAATCCAATGGTGTCGGATACTTGGAAATCTGATTGAAGGGCTATTGTTGCTCTTCACAGTTAACCGATCAGTTATGATTCAGTTAGCAGAACTGAATCATGACTCTTGGACGGTTGTCTATTCAGTTGTTGATGCATTTTCTTGGAGGTTCACAGTGTAACTACGAGAAACGACTGATGGTTTCTGCCAGAGGACTCGAAGATACTTCAGGGTGATTGCCAAAGAAGATGAAGAGTCTTGAGGCATCTTCCAATGGCATAAAGACTATTCATAGAGGATATTGATAGATGTAAGACTGTTGGAGCCTAGAAATGCAACAGAGGGAATGAGCTCGACTGTGATAGAGAAGACAAAGAGTCTCGACTGCTGGAGAGGCTAAGGAATCTCGACATAACACCTAGTGATCATGGACGCATGGGTTTAACCACTAGAGAAGATGAAGAATTGCAATGATGATTAGGCAGATCACTCGACATGGGGAGAGCATGAAGAAGCATTGTGAATAGAGGATGCATAAGGTGCACAGAGACTATAAGAATGTATAACAAAGAAGAGATGAGAGTTGTTGTTGAGAGGACTCAGGCATGTAGAAGGAGGCAGTGTGCAGCAGCTAAAATACACAGAAGAGGAATGGTGCATTGAATGGAAATGTCGCACAGAGCATAAAAGGCAGAAGAACAAAAAGCGCAATGCATGTGTGCAGGAAGATAGTGAGGCAGACAGAGCAAGGCAGTGTAGCAGAACAGTGATGAGACTAGTAAGCCATTGATGAACATTATATCACTGTAATAAGTTTCAGTAGCAAAAATTCATATTTCAAGGTGGTTGGGAGGTGCTAGGGAGGACTTTTGTCCTTAGAGGTTCAAGTGGGTGCTTGAACATAGGGAGTTGTAGCTTCCATCTGGTTGCAGCCAAAGAAACCAAGGTGGTAGGGAGGTGCAAGGGAGAATTGTTGTTCTCTATTTTACAGGTTGGTGCCTGTGTGACTGGAATTTGGTGCTTCCATCCAGTTGGTGTTGGAACACTTAGGGAGTTATTTCTTCCTTCTAGTGGGTGCTAGAGAAACCAGGGAGTTGGTGCTTCCTTCTAGTGGGTGCTAGAGAAACCAAGGAGTTGGTGCTTCCTTCTAGTGGGTGCTAGAGAAACTAGGGAGTTGGTGCTTCCTTCAAGTGGGTGCTAGATAAACCAGGGAGTTGGTGCTTCCTTCTAGTGGGTGCTAGAGAAACCAGGGATTTGGTGCTTTCTTCTAGTAGGTGCTAGAGAAAATAGAGAGTTGGTGCTCTTAGTAAGTTGCAACTTGCAAAACAGAGGTTGTAGCCTCACAATGAGTTGGAGCTCATATGTATGATAATGTACAGAATGTAAAGATTACTTATCATACCAAGAAGAAGAAGAGGTTTTTACCCTTTATGGGTTTCCTCAGGAAATATTTGTCTCTGTATATTTCATATGTGTGACTGATGTCGAATGTTCTATTGCTTACCTCCCTGCATTATTGTGATTGTCATTAAGTGCTCTACAAAGAGTTTAAAATAAGCATAATTGTTTAAGCACGGTAACAACTGATTCACCCCCCCCTCTCAGTTGTCCAACAAAGGCATGGTGCCACTAGTCACTGAGTAACGAAGTCTCCAGGGTAAAAATAATCTCAGCCAATAAGGTATTTGATCCACTGTCACCCTCAGGAATAAAACTAGAGTTTTAAGTCGTTTTCCCGGGGAAGATTTTTCAATTTCGTCCCCGACAACGACACCAGAAATGTTAGCACTTTGTAAATTTTGTCTGGTTGAATGGAAAAATGATAGAGGTGATTATTTCAACTAGCTTTAGATCTGAGGCACTAGCCTGCTCAACTTAGAGAGGGATCTCTCGTGTCACTTGATGTTTCTTTGGAAATTGGTGGCTAGATTTGGTTTGTTTTGGGGTTTTTAAATAAAGTTGTTGGCAAGGAAGGGGAGGAACACTCAGGTCTATGGAGTCAAAATTATAAAAGTGAATGAAAATAATGCATCGAATGATAGAACTCTCTAGAGGATAAAGGATAAATGAGGCGATGAATCTGAGTTATTCTTAAATTTAAATAGAGTGTAGGAAGATAGAGAAAACAAATAACTGCATTAGAGCATTACTTAAATGAATTCTGAATAAATTAAGAAGACAATCACATAGTTTAAATTGCTTAAGACAAGAGCATCACAAAATGAATTATGGGCCTTTAGCTCTCCAATTTAAACAGAAGAAACTTTAAATGAAGTAACAAGTCACAGGAAATACATACGATGAAAGGAAACAAAGATCATATCACCACCCGTTAGAATATTTTCATAGAGACTTCAAAATCTTCTGCATTTATATTCAATTCAGATTCAGAAAATTTACAAAATAGAGTATAATACAACCAAAAGTTGATCTTGCACTTTTGCCAACATTAATTCATTCAATTAACCCAGTACTTATACAATTTGATCAAAATAGCTGAAATTTGAAGTGTTTCATCTTCCAAAATAGTTTCGACTGACAGTTTCGGTATACGAAATGATTTACAATAATTGACGAAAACGTTTCAAAATTATGGGTGATTTCTCTGATTGTTCGGTTCCTTTCCCGCCATATGTCTCACTCTGGTCTTTTGTCAGATCTGCAAACTTGATGACACTTGGGGATCACTAACTGGCTCCAACGATATTGCACTTTGTCTTACCCAACCTCATGATTTCCTTCCATTGCGAATCAGAGGGGATTCTACAATCCATCATCTCTTTAATCAAAATCTCCAAGTTAGTGCTCGTGGCATAGGACATAGTCGGCATGCCGAATTTCACTATCTTGAACTTATTCAACATTTCGAAGTCTATAGCCAAATATTCTACCAGACTTGGGTCTTTCATACTTTCTTCTATAGCTTAAAATTTAGAATGGTCCATTCTGCATTGCATGAGGAGAGTATTGTAATCTTACTGATTGTATAATGAACCTCTTCCATTCCAAAACGATGGGAGGCCTTTGATAAAAAAATTGTTCAAATGCATATTTAAATTCCTGTATGATGTGCTCCATTTGCATAGCTTTGTTTTGGACCGATCTAAGCAGGTTATGTTTGGTGATGATTTTCCTAGCTAAAATGATCAATGTAGTCCTCTCTTTTACCCCGATTGTTTGAAGATCGGTAGTTGGCACAAAATTTAGCAAGTCAATAGCATTTTGGGCCCATTCTAAGGGCTTCTTGGCTAACACTTCATTAACAACAGCACACCTCCTCCGAGTTGTAGCAGCCACATTGTCTTTGTCATTTATAAAATTTAGATAAACCCTTAATTTAGCAGCTTCTATAGCAATAACATCCCATATGACATTTTTGGCTCCCTACAATAATGTTTTTCCCTTTAACCTGGTTTTCATCTTGCTCACTCTCTCTTGCATATCTTGATTATCTCTGTGAAGTTGAGCCATCTTCTCATCCTTCACCTTCATCTCTTTTTTCAAATTTTCTATAACCTCGTTGAGACTTTTGATCTCCCCTATTTTGATGCTTACCTAGGACATAGCTTGGACCAACTCTTCAGTGCTAGATCCAGCCTTTGTATTAGTAGGTACAATGACAGCCATATCTGATGTTGTTGCCTGTGCTTGTGACCAATTCTCTTTCTCTTTTTCCAAATGCAGCACTTTAGATTTGTAATTGAGTGCCTCTTGTCTGAATGTCTCTTTCTCTTGTTCCAAAGCAGTCAATTATGTTGTTTTTAGATGGTCTGTAGGTGGCATATTCAGCCTTTTCTTTAAGCTTTGGATCATTTTATCCTTTTCGTCCAGAGAATATTCCACCCCTTGAGGACCTTCAGACTCTGGCCTTTTGACCTATGTCATCCAGGCTTTGTTGGGTGATTTTTCCTATTTCAATTGTCCATCTAGTTTGAGTGCATGTGTTGTTAATCTTGTGACCCTCGGACCCAAACTCAAATAATCAAAATATAGCATATCACTGAAATTTCTGTGGAACTTTACTTTGCCAGGGGCACCAATATTTCATGGTGCATTTTGATCTCAGCTACCTTATCATCATCAACCACTGCTATGTTAAATGTTTTTTTTCCACATCCCTGGCTGAGAGTAAAGAAGCTTTAAACTGGGAAGTCTTTTCCACTTCAAGCAAAAGGTCCCTTATTTCATTGTTGGCCATACTTCCCTTCACAACGTATTGTTTCATTAAATCTTTCTTGGACTGATAAACTTCCCCAGGTGTCTGGCTAAATATGTGTTTCCTGCTGCTAAAAACCTTTGTGTTGCTTTCAGTTTGTGTCATGTTTTCCATACCTGCTTCTTCGTTCTTGGTTACACCTTCTACCATTTCCATGCATGTTTTCTCCTTGGGTTCTTCTTCTTCCAGGTCGACTATTTGGGAGGATGATGTGATTTTCATTTTCTTGAGAATGTCTTGCTGGCTTCTAGCACCCAGGGCCTCTGAACTGATCCTCTTATTGTAGACGCTCATTTTAGGAGCTTTGAAAATCAATCTAGGAGAATGTTTATTTGTTGGTCTTTGCTAGGTAGTTGGTTTTGTTTGTTTTTCTTTATCATGTTGTATAGTGACCTCCATATCTACATAGGTTTCTAGATTGGCCAACTTATTGAATCCTTCAACATGCTTCTGTTCATAGGGGGCCTTATCTACTCACCAATATTCTCTTTGATATGATCTGGTGTGGGTCATATTTTCCCTTGCAACTGTGTGAATCCAAATTCATTGAGTTTGGATTGAATTTGAGGCAAACAGGACTTGTTCTTCACCACAAAGGGACCTACTATGAAAGGGAATTTTAGATTAGAAGCCTTGTGTGTTTTCAAAAAATTCTCGGTCTCTGAGATGATTCTTTGTCCTATGAACTCCAAAGCGAAGATTTTGAGGGTCAGAAAGACTGGTAAAAGATGAGGTCCTTCCTGGTAGCCATATACCCAAATCATGGTGGAATGTATGAACAACATCCAGTCACCTATCCTGCTCTCTGGATTTGGTTGTAAATAGCTTTTCATTTCTTCCAGGACCCTTGGCAATTCTGAACCGAAGATAATACTGTACACCCTGGACATAATCTTATAGATGAAGATAAGCATGGTGATCCTTTTACATTCAGTTGAAATGAATGCAATCTCAGGAAATTTAGTTTTGTTAGATTCCAGGAACATCCTCAACAAATGGGTGTAATATCTGAAATGTCTTAATGATTTGAAATTCACCAACTGTTGATGCATATTGTGTAATGATCCCAAGCCAAATTCTTTCTTGGAATCACTAACTACTACTACTTTGTTGAGTTATTAAGTGCATAC
>CBVK0101108488.1:0-12769 GCA_900067695.1 Picea abies | reverse complement strand
CAAAACGAGCATTTACTTTACAAAAATAGATATCATCTCAACAACTTAATCCCAAATGATCCTTTCAACAATACATTCGATCCTACAAAATGGGGATTGGTTTGATTTATTCGTGCATTTTGAGGTATTCAACTTTACAAGCCAAAAATAAGTAAATATTCCCTCATTCCTGATAAATATCAAAGCTCCAAAACTGTGCAAGATCCTTCACAGGGCTATCATGATATGATAACAATGTTATCTTTAGCAGTCCTTTGTTTAAGCTTAGAGGTGAGTACAATGTTGTGCCAATAGAGTTTAAAGTTGGATTCTCTAAGCTCTTTGAGAAATGCTCTTTGCTCCCTTTTCTTCTCAATAGAGTTTAAAGTTGGATTCTCTAAGCTCTTTGAGAAATGCTCTTTGCTCCCTTTTCTTCTTCATGAACCCATGTATCCTTTCCTACTACCTGGAACTCCATTGCTCTACATGAGCCTTTTCTTTCTTCAACTGCTTCACCATCCTATGAAGTTTTCTGATCTTCTCTTTATTAGTTCTGACCTTGACCTTGAATTCTAGAAACGCTTCTATTGGTGCAGGATTTTTTAGACCTATGGAAGCCTTAGGTTCTCTTAGTTTAATTTGGTATCTAGAAGCCAATCTTGAGCTATGATCAACATCTGAACTAGTTGAATCCATGGCTTCAGAAATATCTAATATATGGTCTGAATCTATAGGGATACTTTATTTATTTTCGGAAATCCTACTGGTACCTTTAGCAAGTACTTCAGCTCTTGATAATTTGGTAGTAGCTCTTGTTACAGGTCCTGTAGAAAACTAAGCAATTTGCTTACCTCTTTCTACTGGTTCTCTATGTAATGGAGGTTTTTTTTCCTTTTCTTTGATACCTTCTTTAGATTCCTCATAATGGTCTTATATGACTATGACATTTTCCTCTTTGATCGATGGGTAAAACATATCTTTGGACCTTAGCCTGTATTTGTTGGTAACTCTAGTAGAATTTATCTTAGGGTTTTGAGACACAGTCACAAATTTCTTCTTTTTCTTTTTGACTGCAGCACCTTTCTTACTAGTTGCTTGTGGTTTATGTTTGACTGTGCTTTTAATATCATAATCCTCATCTGAATCTTCTCCAATTTTTATGTCTGCATCGGAAAACATTTCGATCTCTTCATCCAGTTTGGGTTTCTTACCTTTGTTGGTTCTTGTTACCTTGATTGCAGACATTTCTTCTTTGACAGGATTTTCATCAACTGGGATACTTTGTTTCTATGTAACTTTCCTTTTCCCTTTTCCCCTTTTCTATTTTCTTGGCTATTGATCAATATTTAGGGATTGGATCAACCAGTTCTAGGGTTTTTGTACTTCACATAGAGAAGAAATGACTAGAGTCTTAATTAGAACTTGATGAAACAAGTTACCTTTAGTTGTGGTAGGGTGCGACTGTACCCTTTTTGACATCTTCGATAGTATTTTGAGTAGTAAGTATGGTATATTTCATGGATAGTCTCCATTGATATGCATTAACAACCTAATATGGTATATGTAAACCAACGAGAATCTTCCTTCGCAGGTGATATACCTATGAATTATGATCAGAGCAGTCTGCCACTCTTGTCTAATCTAGTTGCGAGGGACTCCCTTTTTCCAATCTAGGGTTTTCTTATTTGGTAGTAAGAATTGGTTGACAAACTCCATGACTACATGCTCATTTTTCCACCATCATTCTCCTCCATTTGCTAATCTACAAGATTCGGCAATGGATTGTTCTGTCACCAACATAAACAATTTACCGATCACCACTTCGAAACCATCGAAGTTCTGTGCAAACACCATAGATACGTGTTCATCGTGCCCTTTGAAAGTGATAAAGAAATTGAACCAGCCAACGTCCTTGAACCTTTGTGCCATCTGTGGGTATGATTCAAGAAACTCAGTACCCTTAGGTTCCAACCTAATAATTTTCCCACTTTTCTTCATCGCCATGTCAATGATACATTGTTGAAACTTGACGCTTGTTGGAATTCAGAAAAATTAAAATCTGCAATTGTTGATATATAATGACTTCTTTAAATGGATATCAGTGCACATAATCCAAAGGAATTAGAATAACAGATGGAAATTTCATATAATGATATTGGAAAATGAAATGATTTGATATAGGTCCTTGTAGGTACGAGATGATCTCATTCATGCAACAGTTCAAACTACATCATCATTTCAAGCAATATCATGGAGTATATCCAGGTCTATTCGTCCACAATTTATGTTGTCATGAAAAGAGTTGGATAATTGGCACAACTCACATCATGATTACTTTTAGCGCTACATGAATAACGTTATTCCCATAGCGCTATTGATGACTAGGTAGTAATTTGAATTTGCAGGATTCAAATGAGCAAATGATGTGACAAATCTTGTAAAACCATGTCTTAAACTCTGAAACTTAAGAAAATTATTCAAAAATGCTAAAATTCAAAGCATAACAAACTCAAAACAAAGATTAAAGTTTAATTAAATCAAACGATGAAGTACAAGCAAGGAGGGCTTAGGTTTAGGGATTCTCACTAGATCAAGAGCAAAATTAGAAACTAACAGTGCCAAGAATGTTAGCACTGAAAGTCAAAATTTGATTGTTAAAGTATAAGCTCAACACCCATCAATAGGTTTAAATATAAGTATTTTATGATGATGTCAAATGGATCAAAACTCGGGAAGAACAGTGAAAATCATAGAAGTTTCTAGAAAGATGTATCAACAAATGAGGTCTTGGATAACTTAGATCAGTGTTTTATAGAATAAAATGGATAGATAGAAGACTTAATGAGAATATGAAGATTTATACCACTCACTTCAAGAAATACTAGCAGACAACTGAGGAAAATATTTTGGCATAAGAACCTCTTTAATCAAAATATAAACTCTGATAAAATCATAGCAACATCACAACAAAAACTCCATTGCAATACATATACAATAAATCACACGAATCATTCAAATGATAGTAAATCATAGTAATAGGAGATAATATTATGGAAATAAACTGATTTCTATTCATCAAAAAGTCTCAAGTCCGATACAAAAAATCCAAAGATGGCTCTATAACGTCACAAATTCAAAAAAAAATGAGTCTCATTACAATCCTTCGAACCCTTCAATGATTTCCAAGCTCTATATTATAGCCTAGGATGTCAATGAAATATTTAAAATTTGAATTCCCCTTATTTCCTAGGATTCCCACACCTAAAGGCGGAGTAACTATAGTTGTTCAAAAAAAAATCAACAAACTACTAAAACTAGGAGCATGTTGGTAACCTCCTTGATCCTATTAAATGTGCTTAATGACATGTGATTTGAGCATATCTCCCTTGGTCAGGTGTTCCTCTAGCATTCAACTGAACTCCTGGAAGATTTCATATCCTTCTTTTCCCATTTAGAAACCATTTGTTCCTCCAAAGCCTCCATATTAGGATTTCACAACGCAGTTCGTAGCACCAAACTGTATCAGCCAGTTCGCAACACCGGGTGCTGTGAACTCTCTTGTAGCTACTCTACTTGTTTGAAAATGCATTAAAACACTCCAAAAATGTCCCAAGAGTCAACCATTTATATAATAATATATGATAGTGGTATAAAACATAGGAGATATTAATACATCCTCAATTAAATACAGTCTTATCAAGCATGATTGTCTTCAATTTAGAAAAATACCAAAACCAAAAACTGTAAAAAATGGTATGATTCAAGGTATCCATCTCTTTCACTTTCGGACTCTAGAGCTCCTCCTGGTGGCAGATTTAGCTAATAGATCCAAATTATTCTTAGCTAGATCCTCCTTGAAAGGTTACAGCACCATATTTATCCCTCTGATATGACTTTGATAGAATATATTCTGTCTGTAAAAGTTTTTAAGCTACCTGTGGAGAGATCTAAATATTTTAGCTATAAACTTATCCTTTACAAGAGTTCCATGATACATATCCATAAGATCACTAAGATTATTCTTTTCAACCAACTCCTTCCTTTTTAATTTAGCAATCTTAGTTCCGTCTTCTTTAAGATGTCTATTCATCCTCTTAAAGGTAGGATTTTCTAGAGGAGTGGTTATGTCTACAACTTCAATGGGTGCTTTGATGGGTACAGGTTTTCCCTTTCTCTAGATGGGGTATTTCACTGACACTTTCTCCAAAGTGATTTCCTAATTTTCCAATGCTCTAGTAATAGGCAACCTAGTCTTGACCTTGTCTGCAACAGGTGGTGAAGAGAACAATAATTGTCTCCCTCTCAGACATGTGGCTCTAGCTGGAGGAGTCTCCACTGGATTGAGAGCTGGAAAAGGTGAAACCTCTCTTTGTGAGGACTCATAAGATCCTCCTTGTTCTACATGTTTATTTGTTTCCTTATCTTTCTTAGCATACCCGATGCTCTTCCTTTTCTTATTCACCTCCAACTGTAAAAACTTGTCAACCTGAGGAGGGATTTGTACCTTAGACTATGGGGTAGGAGCAATGTTAAGCTGAAAATTGGAAGAAGTAATGAATTCTTCCCATTCCATGTTTATATTCCTGAATTCCTCCATCACCAACATATTTATCAGACCTGAATGAAAAACACTTGTATCAACTACGTTAGACTTAGCATGAACCCTATCAAACATTTTTCCAATACTTCTAAACAAGTAGAAAGGAAGATTCATAACATCTTTCCTTGTGAAGTGTAGCAGTAGTCTTATGTGATATTGATAGATCATGTTAAATCGAGATCGGTCTCGGCATTCCTGCTGAACCGCTCTTCCGATCTCACGAACAATAATTGTCTCCCTCTCAGACATGTGGCTCTAGCTGGAGGAGTCTCCACTGGATTGAGAGCTGGAAAAGGTGAAACCTCTCTTTGTGAGGACTCATAAGATCCTCCTTTTTCTACATGTTTATTTGTTTCCTTATCTTTCTTAGCATACCCGATGCTCTTCCTTTTCTTATTCACCTCCAACTGTAAAAACTTGTCAACCTGAGGAGGGATTTGTACCTTAGACTATGGGGTAGGAGCAATGTTAAGCTGAAAATTGGAAGAAGTAATGAATTCTTCCCATTCCATGTTTATATTCCTGAATTCCTCCATCACCAACATATTTATCAGACCTGAATGAAAAACACTTGTATCAACTACGTTAGACTTAGCATGAACCCTATCAAACATTTTTCCAATACTTCTAAACAAGTAGAAAGGAAGATTCATAACATCTTTCCTTGTGAAGTGTAGCAGTAGTCTTATGTGATATTGATAGATCATGTTAAATCTCCCTTCACAGGTAAAGTATCTTTGAATAATCTTCAACATTTTATCAAAACCCTCTTCCATGTGATTTCTAGGCACACCCTTTGACAAATTGTCTTCTTGGTGCTCTGGTTTGAGGAATTCCCTTGAAAAGGAAGCATTTTGAGTCATGGCCTTGAACCATATCTCCCCAGTACTAGGTATCTCAGTGGTTGTTTATATGGTCCTCTTAGAGACTTCAAATTCTAGTATCCCAACCTTGGTCTTGGTTCCATAAAAGTTTAGGGAAAATTATTTCTCCACCTCTGGGTTCCCTCTCAGCATTTTATGATAGAAGTTAATATAGACCACTCTTTGGAAGACCTCTTTGATTAGGGGCTCCTGAGAAAATAATTTCATATCATAGGGATCTATCCTCACAATGTCTCCACCTTTATGAACCTTCTTCTGTTGATTATCCGTATGTTCTAGATAGGTATATTTTGTCATAGTATAGAAAAATTTACCCACAATGGAAGGTAGGAAAGTAGAGGAAATGACTATTGGAATCAATAGGAACAAGCTACACAAACATATCACAATTAAAATTTTTCTAAATAAGGATGCAATATTTTAACAATGAGGTTATCCACTTAAGAGGGCTGTTAAAAGATGGTGAATGGAAAAAAAGTCTACTTTGTAGGGATGTTGGAACAAAGAGTTCACAGCATTAGCTGACTGCATAGAGTTAGGGTTTGGGAAAAGATTGTATGAAAGAGTGATGTAGAGGCCCAGGATCACAAGACAGGGTAATTCAAGCCTATGAACAATGATGATTTCAATAGATAAGTTTCATAGTAATGGGGGAAGGTCTGAAGCTCAATTACAGGTTTGTGAGAGAGTTCATATCACCATCCATCTAGTTCGCAACGCCATAGAAGAAAATCCACTAACCCCCTTTCCAGGACTTAAAAAAAGGAGGGAAGGATCATGAAGTACCTAGTAGCTTGGAGCTGGAGAGTGGTGTCTTTAGATATGCTCAGGAGCACCTGTAGGTAGTCTAACCACAAAATCATCCCCTTTAGCCAGTTCACAGAGAAGTCTGCAACACCTGTCTGTAACACCAATTTGTAGCACCAGGATGGAGGATATTTTTCACACTTGGAGAAAATGGTTAAGACATCCATAAAAATGATCCCTAAATATTAATTTAAAATTAAACACTAAAATTAAGAAGATCTCCCATGATGTCCCTAAGGTGTAGGACAGTCGGTGACAAAGTGTGTTTTTAAGCCACTCCGTGTTGTTAAAGTCATTGATTCGAAACCTGGAAGGACAAAAAATCCAACCATGTTAAGGGTTGGTGTGGCTCAGGCTGGGTGCGATCCCCGAGTGATTTTGATGGCTTAGATGCCCCTGAGTCATGATTTCTCAAGCCACAGGTTAATCATGCAACCAACAGGTCCGGAAAAATTAAAAATAAAAAATAAAGAAGATCTTCCATGATGATGATAATAATGTGATATGTACTTTGAAAGGCGTTGTAAACTCTCCTAGTGATTTGGCAGCGTACAACTTAGAATAGATATGAAACTTTAACGAGCTAAGTGAAAAGAGGACAGGGTTAACGTACAACATGGAGAAGGTGACATGTCGGGGTCATAATGACAAACTTGAAAGATGTGACAAACCTAAGGTAAAACCATGACTCAAAATCAAACCAAATACTTTTATTGACCCATGAAAATATATGTGATAACATGGATAACCAGTCCAAGCTGAAACATAAGAAGGGAAATGAAAAGATGAAAAAGGACATGGGAAAATGGTGTGAATGCCATAAAATCCCTTGCCACAACACTGAATAATGTCTCTCCAAGAAGTCACTTGTGGCCAAGCTAAAGGCATCTGATTCTGAGGCCAATTCTAACTCTGAATCAAATCCAGAAGGGGGGAAGCAAATTATTGATGTTAAACCTAGTGACATTATCGATACCACCAAAGTCCATCCAAGTGAACTAGAAGAACCAGAGGAAGGGGAACGCCTTTTTCACTCACAGATGTGGGTAAAGGGGGCTCCATTTCATTTCAATGTCGATAGTGACAGACGGAAGAAACATATCTCAGCATAGGTCATCAAGCGATTGGATCTATTCATGACACCACACCAGGAACCCTACACCATCAGCTAGCTTCGCCAAGGAAGAGATCTTTGAGTCATCCAACAATACCATCTTTCTTACGACATCAATCCTTTCAAAGACGAGGTATTGTGTGATATTTCTCCCATTGAAGTTTGTGATGTTCTTTTAGGACAACCATATTTGTAGAATATTCATGTTGTGTATGAGTCTAGACCCCGAAATGTTATTATTACTTTGAGTAGACAATTGTACAGGATACCATAGGTAGCACCGTGTACCTCTATTTATTTAATCTCTGGTAAGAAATGAATTAAGGTCATTTCACAGAATGGTAAGTTCGTCTTGTTTGTGATCCATGCTCACAGTAAGCAGAAGGTCATCACCACATCTGTATCCTTTACACGGAGCCTCTCTTCGCACCAGAAGAAAGTGGATGGGATCATGGAAGAGTACAAACACATATTCGTCTCCCTCGCCAGGTACCGATGCACTGCCAAGTCAAGCATCCAATTGATCTGACCCCTAGTGCACCTCTACGAATGGACTAGTCTATTTTCACTCACTGATGGAAAATGACGAAATCAAGTGTTAGATCCAAGAGCTTCTTAAAAAGGGGAACATCGTACCTAGCTCCTCCCCTTGCGGAAACTTGATTGTACTAGTGTAGAAAAAGGACAATACTTGACGACTCTGCATTGATTACAGAGCATTAAACAAAATCACCGTTAGGAACCAGTACCGAATTCCTAGGATTGAAGACCTTATTGACAAACTCAAGGGGGAAAAATTATTCAGCAATATTGACCTAAAGTCTAGCTACCACCAGGTTCCCATCGAACCAACTGATGTATGGAAGACAACTTTCAAATCTAAATAAGGTCTCTTCGAATGGCTGGTCATGCCCTTTGCCTTAACAAATGCACCAACCAATTTCATGAGGTTGATGGATGATGTATTGAGACCCTTCACCAACTATTTTGTGGTGTTATATTTCGATGACATCCTCATCTTTGGTAGAACTTGGGAGGAGAACATGCATCATATTCAACAGGTTTTGAGCACTCTACGACAACACAAGATATATGCAAACTTGGAAAAATTCTCCTTTGGCATGAGCAGGGTCCAATACTTGGGCTACATTGTTTATGAGCATGGGGTACATGTTGATATAGATAAGATCCAAGTCATCCTTGACTGGCCATCCTCGACCACACTAATCGAGCTTCAGAGCTTCTTGGGACTGACCAAATTTTACAGAAGGTTCGTGTTGGGATTCTCCCATATTGCATGGGTCCTCATCCAAGTGACCAAGGGCGATGGAATGGAAAATTCCATGTGGGGGAAGGAACAACAATGAGAATTCAATCATATGAAGCATCTCTTGTGCTCAGCTCCAGTACTTTCCTTTCCTGATCTGCAACAACCATTCAATATTGATATTGATGCATCTCACTATGTTGTAGGCCCATTTCTCACTCAACATGGTCATTTGGAGGTATACCATAGTCAGACACTCTCAGATACTATTCGAAAATACCCCACCTATGATAAGGAAATGTATTCCATTGTACAAGCCTATCGTCAATGGAAAAATTACATTCTGGGAAAGGAGACGATCATCCACACTAATCTCAAGCCTCTATAGTTCATACATACATAGGGAAAATTGAAGAACGATCGCCATGAGAAGTGATCCACCTAGATGCAGTAGTTCCATACCAACATCAAGTATAACATAGGGATCTCAAATCATCTCGTTGAATGCCTCAGTCGACCTCTTGTGGCTGAAATCACCACTTTTCTCCATTCCTTTGGACATGAGGAATTTGAGTGGCCCCAAATTTATTAGAAAGATCTAGGCTTGTCCACCACCTATCAGATCTTGGGTATAGGTGCGACTGTCGCCAATTTTCACATTTAGGATGGAATGTTATGCTATCTAGGCCATCTCTATGTTCATGCAATAGAGCATGGAAAGATGATTTGGTAAGCCCACTACACTCAGATGGCAGGACATTTTGGCGTGGAGAAAACTGTGCTCATTTTACAGAAACATTTTTATTGGCCAAAACTTCGGCAGGACGTCAACAAGTATATCATATCTTGCACTACATGTGCCATTTCCAAGCCAACCATCAAGAAGCAAGGAATATACACCCCTCTTCCTAATCTCAAGAAGCCTTGGTAATCCATATTAATGGATTACATGTATGGCCTTTCGTCCACCAAGAAAGGAAATGATTGTGTATTTGTGGTGGTTGATTTATTTTCAAAGATGGCCATCCTCATAGCCTACAAGAAGAATATCACAGTGACAAATACTTCCAATATCTTCTTCAAATGATTGTGGGTCCATTTTTGGATACCACAATCCATCATCTCCGACTAGGAAAACAGGTTCCTCAACACATTTTGGTCGAGTCCCTGGTCATTGTTGGACACCAAGCTCACTAAATCCACTGCTTTCCACCCCCAAATAGAAGAACAAATAAAGGTCATCAATCAGATGATTGTGCACATCCTCCACATGTACAACTCTAAAAATCTGCATACCTAGGATGAGTGTCTCCCCTATGTTCAACACAGTTACAACATGGTTCTCCATAGCTCCATTGACCACAGCCCATTTCAGATGGGGTTGGGATTCCAACCATTGGGTCCCATTGATGTTGCACTACCTCTTGCCACCACATAGACAAACTCTTCCCAAGTTCATTCTGAGACCGAAAAATCCACCAGAATCATTGAGCAGATTCATCACATCTGCCAAATGTCCATGATATTTTGTAGAAAGCTAATGCTAAGTATGTTGAAATAATGTAATTGGAAAGAGTATTCTTATTATTATTGATATTTTATTCATAGGATTAATCCCCATTGTGGATTGATCATGTTGGATATTATAATAGGACCAAATCCCCTTTTGCGGATTGGTCAAAAGACAATTGTAATAGGCAGAATAAGAAGTCGGTCCCAACAATTAATTAAGAGACCCAAAAATATAATAAAGGTGGGTTTACCCACCCAGATTGAGAAGTCAGCCCTGCTAGTGAAGAGACACTTCACACGTGCCGGAACTTGTATAAATAAAGGAGGCTAGTGCCTCATTTGAACACAACTCACTTGCTCAGTTTGAGAGACAAGTTCTGATCTGTTACCGGTAAAGGAGAGAGAGAGTGGCACATATCTTGGAGAGGACTTTCTGTTTTAGCATAGAGATCTCTTGGCATTGTATTGGCTATCTATATTAAGGAAGTTTTGATGGGTTTTCTTTCCCTGGAGGGTTTCCCAAGATAAATGTTGTGTCTCTTGTGACTATGTATTTCTCAGTGATCTTGTTCTTATGTTGCTATTATCTATTGAAATGAAAAGAACTATAATAATGGCATAAACATCAACATGGTATCAGAGCCAACCTAAAGGAAGCATATTTCTCAAGAGAAAAACATCACTATTGTCATACCTGCAAATTAGGGTTTTTCAAAAGTGAAGCTTTTCAGCTTCAAAACCACCTAGAAAGTTGCACCCTCCCCCAAGGATAATTTTTCCACCTTTAGCGCACCTTTTCAATGGATGGATCTCCCAGAAAGTGAAACCCTAGTTTCACAAAAGTACCAGAAGTACCAGAAAACCAATACCAGAAGTACCAGAGTACCAGAAGTACCAGAAGCACCAGTCCAGAAATCCGCAGATCAGATTTGAAGGGGAAAAATTTGGATTTTCTTAGATCCAAACACACCAGGAAGCTCGCCTCAGCCAAGTGCATCTCCTGGTAAGTTCAGTTTTTTATTTTGAGCACTTTCATTTTTCGGTCATTTTCCTAGCTCCAAGTAAAGATGTCTACAAGCATTAATCTTGTTGACAAGTTAGAAGGAGTGGAAAAATTCTGTGCCTGGAAGTATAGGATTGGCCTCATTCTTGAAGAGAATGACCTAGCAATATTCATCAAAAACGAAGTACCGGAACCCAACGATGCCGCAGAAAATTCAAAGCATCAAAAGGACACAATAAGGGCCAAAAGAATCATTCCAGATTCAATCTAGGACCATCTGATCCCTTATGTGTCATCCAAGAAGACCCCGAAATAAATGTTTGATGCCTTGACCAGAATGTATGAAGGAAATAACATAAACTGGAATATGAATCTTAGAACTCAACTGAAGAATACAAGGATGCAGAAAGGAGAAATGATTCATGAATACTTCTCCAGAATCTTAGAATTCAAAGAACAAATAGAAGCTATTGGAGATACCATAGAAGAATATGAACTCATAATGACGACACTAATTGGTCTTACAATACTTTGGGATGCTTTAATTCAGACGATATGTGCCAGAAAGGAGAAACTGAAGTTCGACATCCTATGGGAAGAATGCATCCAAGAAGAAACAAGAGTAGTGAATCGTGAAGCGCTACTAGCTAGGGATGATGATCAAGCCCTAGCCACCCACACTAAAGGAGGAAGGAAGAAACCCTACCTCAAAAGGGAGACTCATAGAGAGCCTCAACCATTAAACAAATCCAATAACAAAGAATCTCATCCAAGGAGATTTCAGAAGAAAGGACAACGCAAGGAAAGATATCTCTCATCTATAGAATTCTATCATTGTGATAAGATGGGACACATGGTGAATTCTTGTCTAGTCAGACGAGAAGAATACAAGAGGAAACATAAGAGGCAGCATGCCCACATAGTCGAATATGAAGAGCCACCTACAAAGATGATCAAGGACCATGTCTTGATCTTGGCCCTCTCAAGATCGGTAACACCTGGAGAGGACACATGGCTCATTGATAGTGGTGCATCAAAGCACATGATGGGTAAGAGAAATACTCTCTATTGTATTTTAGAAAAGAAGTTTTCTCAGAAAGTAACACTTGGAGATGATTACCAATATCCCATCAAGGGAGTGGGAGAATCAAACTACAAGCTAGATTCAGAAAACTCAATAAAGATGAAGGATGTACTCTATGTACCAGGCTTGAAGACGAACTTACTTTCCATACCATCTTTAGAAAAGAAAGGCTATAGAGTTTCCTTTATAGATGGAGAATTTCTTATGTGGGCTAGAGGAGAAACCATAAATGAATCAATCATCATTGGAAATGAAGAAAATGGTTTATATAAGCTAAAGGGTCACCCAGAGACTGCCATGACCCATGCCATTGAAAACTCATGCAAACTTTGGCATAGAATATTGTCCCACATCAACTACAAGGCACTACCATACATATGCAAAGTTGTCACAGGTTTACCAGAACTCAAGGGTGATCAGGAAGGCATATGCAATGGATGTGCACAAGGGAAGAATATCAAGAACCCTTTTCCAAAGAGGGACAACAAAGTAGAAGGAATACTGGAACTCATTCATTCA
>CBVK0101108487.1:0-25086 GCA_900067695.1 Picea abies | reverse complement strand
ATCCTCCATTAGTGGGTATGTATACTATGTATCATTCATTGATGACTATTCTCGCAAGACCTGGATATATTTCTTGAAATCTAAAGATGAAGTATTCAACAAATTCAAGGAATTTAAAGCCTTGATAGAGAATCTTTCTAAAAGGAAGATTAAGATACTCAATTCAGATAATGGAGGAGAATATACTTCAAAAGAGTTCGTGAAATTCTGCAGAGATGTTGGGATCAAGAGGGAACTCACTACTCCCTATAATCCTCAACAAAACGGTGTAGCTGAAAGGAAGAACAGAACAATTATGGAAGTTGTGAAGACTATGATCCATGATCAAGATCTTCCTATGTGCTTATGGGCAGAAGCAACAATGGTAGTTGTTTATGTGCAGAACCGATTATCCCATAGCACACTTGGGTTCAAAATCCCAGAAGAGATGTTCACCAGAAAGAAGCCAGAGGTAAGCCATCTCAAAATATTTGGCTGCCCAGTCTTCATACACATTCCGAAAGAGAAGAGAAACAAGCTGGAACCCTCCAGAAAGAAGGGAATATTTGTGGGATACTGTGAGGTCTCCAAGGCCTTCAGAATCTATATACCAGGTCACTGCCACAATGAGATCAGCAGGGATGTGACCTTTGATGAAGAAGAAGCACTTAAGAAATCAAGAAGATTCCAACTTGAAGAAGTATATGAAGAGGAACCAGTAATTCTTAGGATTACATAATCCATGAGGGAAGTTCCCAGAGCTGCAGAACTAGTGAGGGAAGTTGTAACTTCCCCTGATGAGGAAAATTTTGAAGACCATGATGTAACAAAATTTCAAGAACCTCCTCAAATGAACTTCTCCCATAAAAGAAAGCCTACTTGGGCAAGATATCTTATTCAATATGGAGAGAAGTATGGTGTTCTAGAAGGAACCTCGAGACAAGTGAAAAGACCAAAGACATTCTCCAGTTACATGACTTTGATGTGTGATATCATAGATGAGGAGCCTACCTACTTTGAAGAAGCCATTCAAAAGAAGGAATGGGTAGATGCCATGACAGAGGAATACCAATCCATAATAAATAACAATGTATGGGAAATAGTTCGCAGACCAAAAAGTAAGGATGTGGTATCATCAAAATGGCTCTTCAAAATAAAACATGCTTCTGATGGAAGTATTGAGAAATATAAAGAAATATTTGTCGCTCGTGGCTTTTCCCAAAAGGAAGCCATTGACTATGAAGAGACATTCACTCCTGTGGCCAGATACACTTCGATCAAGACCATCATAGCTCTTGCAGCTAAGATGAAGTGGAAGCTACACCAGATGGACGTGAAGACAACTTTCCTAAACGGTGTCATTGAAGAGGAAGTGTATATAGAGAAACCTCAAGGATTTGAGGTTGAAGACAGGAAGTCTCATGTCTGCAAATTGAAGAAATCCTTATATGGATTGAAGCAAGATCCTAGAGCTTGGTATGGACATATAGACAGTTTCTTGATGAGCTTAGGCTTCACCAAGAGTAAAGAAGACTCAAATCTCTGATTCAAAATTATGGATAATAAGCCAGTAATCTTACTGCTATATGTGGATGACTTATTCTTAACTAGAGAAGAAAATCTCATCGTTGAATGTAAAAAGAGACTTGCCTCTGAATTTGAAATGAAAGACCTTGGCCTAATGCATTATTTCTTAGGTCTTAAGGTATGGTAGAGTTCAGAGAGGATCTTCCTTAACCAAGGGAAGTACACGGTTGAGATCTTAAAGAGATTCGACATGCTAGGATGAAAACCCATGAATACACCCATGGAAGCGAAGTTGAAGTTGTTGGTTGATACTTCATCAGATTTGATTGATGCCATACTGTACAGACAAATTATTGGATCATTGATGTACCTCATGAACACCAGACCAGACATTTGTTTTGTCATGAACAACTTGAGTCAGTTTCTGGTAGACTCTAGACATGTTCACCTACTGGCTACAAAACATGATGAGGTACCTTAAAGGTACGATAGATCATGGTCTCAATTATGACGAAGATCATAATTTCACATTGAGTGGATACACTGATTCGGATTGGGCAGGAAGCGTTGCTGATAGAAAAAGAACTTTTGGATGCTATTTTAGTTTGGGATCAACCATGATATCATGGCAGAGTAGGAAGCAATCCAGTATTTCCCTCAACACAGCGGAAGCAGAGTACATTGCTACATGTTCTGCTAGTTGTGAAGCTATATGGCTTCGAAAGTTGTCGACCGGTCTATTTGACCTAGAGATGGAAGCAACCACAATACTATGTGACAACCAGAGCTACATAAAGATGATAGAGAATCATGTATTCCATGACAGGTCGAAGCACATAGAGATTTGCTATCATTACATCTGTGACATGGTGCAGAGAGGAGCCTTGAAGCTCCTGTATGTTTGCATGGATGAACAGGTTGTTGATGTGTTGACCAATCCTCTATCTCGTGTAAAGTTTGAACACTTTCGAGGTAAGCTTGGTATAGTCTGAAAGGACCCTCCCTGAAAGGGGGAGTATATATGATTCCTTTCTTCTGACCTCACTGTTAGACGTAAAGCAAGATGATGTGTGTGCTCCTTGCTTTTGACCTCGCTTTTAGACATAAAGCAAGATGATTCCTTGCTTCTGACCTTGTTGTTAGATGTAAAGCAATATGATGTGTGTGTTCCTTGCTTCTGACCTCGCTCTTAGACGTAAAGCAAGATGATTCCTTGCTTCTGACCTCATTGTTAGACATAAAGCAAGATGATGTGTGTGTTCCTTGCTTCTGACCTTGCTATTAGATGTAAAGCAAGATGATTCCTTGCTTCTGAACTCATTTTTAGATGTAAATCAAGATGATGTGTGTGTTCCTTGCTTTTGAACTAGCTGTTAGACATAAAGCAAGATGATTCCTTTCTTTTGACCTAGTTGTTAGACGTAAAGCAATATGATGTGTTCCTTTCTTCTGACCCAATTGTTAGACGTAAAGCAAGATGATGTATACCTTACTTCTAACCTAGTTGTTAGACATAAAGCAAGATGTGACTTGCACTGAGCTACCAGCTTAACAGTTGTGACATAGAGCTAGTCTAGTACTGTGATGGGCCAGCCTAGTGTTGTGGTGAGGTATCATTTTTTTTTTATACTGATACATATTGATGCAGATGATGATGGCATTCTTTCAAGAATGACGATGCTGCCAACAAAGAAAAATTCTGATGATTTATAGATATGCCAACCAAGATGATATTGATGATGTTGTCCTCTCTCTCTCGCATGATGCTGCTGAAGAATACCCTTCTTGTTAAGGGGGAGTGTTGAAATAATGTAACTGCAAAGAGTATTCTTATTATTATTGATATTTATTCATAGGATCAATCCCCATTGTGGATTGATCATGTCGGATATTGTAATAGGACCAAATCCTCTTTCACGGATTTGTCAAAAGACAATTGTAATAGGCAGAATAAGAAGTTGACCCCAGCAGTTAATTAAGAGACCCAGAAATATAATAAAGGTGGGTTTACCCACCCAAATTGAGAAGTTATCCCTGCCAGTGAAGAGACACTTCACACGTGCCAGAACTTGTATAAATAAAGGAGGCTAGCACCTCATTTGAACACAACTCACTTGCTCAGTTTGAGAGATAAGTTCTGATCTGTTACCGGCAAAGGAGAGAGAGAGTGGTGCATATCTTGGAGAGGACTTTCTGTTTCATCATAGAGATCTCTTAAGGAACTTTTGTTGGGTTTTATTCCCCTAGAGGGTTTCCCAGGATAAATGTTGTGTCTCTTGTGAATGTGTATTTCTCAGTGATCTTGTTCTTATGTTGCTATTATCTATTAAAATGAAAAGAACTATAATAATGGCATAAAAATTAACAAAGTACAAGCAATGTAGTGTCCTAAATTAATTAAGCATAAAAAAATTTCATACAATTAAACATAGAATTTCTTTCAACGCATAAATAATTCATGAATCATCATATAAGCATTTAATATTCAACAGAAATTAAATTTATCCACGGCATGAAAATAAATTACATAATTATCCACATAACCCAGCAAATTCATAAATAAAAATTCCTCTCCTTGATGCTAAATTCCTGCTTATCTGGTTGTCCTCCCTGCTGCTCTGTCCAATCTCTGCCTGATGCTCTGACCAAATCCTGCCCAAAACCAACTAACCACCCAGCTAGCTAGGCACAGCCTTTCCGTCTCCCTAGCTCCAAGATTCCATGAGGATTCCTGGCCCCCGAGCCCAAAACTCTTAGAAATCTAGTGTCCCCTACAACAGTTCACCCAATCTCTAAAACCAAACTCCAAAACCAGAAAATATCCTCCAAACCAGGAAATACAGTCCTCCCCCCCAAATAATGCTTGCTCCCCAAATTTTCATAATCCCCTCTCGTAAGCCTCTGCCCAGACATATATCCCCCTCATTCATCGACTCCTCCATCATTTAAGGCCACCCACCTTATCCCCCCATTTACTCCTTCTCCCCTGTCATACGTAAAGTCTTATAATAAATACATTAAAGTCCATTTACTACCTTATCCCCTATCATACGTAAACTCTTATCATAAATAAATTAAAGTTATTAAACCTTGAATTCTTTATCCAAACCTTAAATGTGTTAAGTACTCAATTAATTAATTAATCAAAATAAATAAATAAATAAATAAATAATTTTATTAATAGTTAATCATTACTTAACTAATACACATTAAGACAGTTAATTATTTAATTAACTTTACTTGATAACCCTATGAAACTATTTAACTAGGGTTGTTACATACACCCACCCTTCAGGAAACTTCATCCCGAAGTTAAGGTATTTTATGATACAAGGGAAAAGAGACATGGTTCACACATTCATGAAAAATAACCGTCATTATTAGTAAGTAAGCCAATAAACTCATTCATACTAGTGTATATGTACAAGAAATTCATGTGTAGCTAGTACATACAAGTCTCGTGCATGTACTAATAATCAATAAATATCACCCTTATAGTACTTTATGTATGCATCCAATCCAATCAACGAGACTGTTCTTTTATAAAAGACAATAAACCAATCAAATGTTTGCGAAATCCTTTAATTACAATTATCTAGTTCAACAATTTTATTTAGACAATTGTGGTTTAGTTACGTAATTATGGATATTCATATATACACATTTTCTTTTTAGAAGGGAAAAACAATAAATTCCACCATAAGACAAGTCTCCATACTCTCTCAACTATTTCTACTCATCCTTCCTCCCTAACTTACTTCCATCTTCATTCTTATCCTTCCTATGCTAGACTATCTTGGAGCGTCAACTATATTGACCTAACTACAAATAGAACCCGTAAGCGGAAGTGTCACTATCTTGACCAAGCTTCCCCAGCAGGCAACTGACAGTCATCATCACACGTCTAGGGGAGTGTGAGCTAACATCTTCCTCCCATGACTTCAGGTTTAGGAGGATACACGATGGGAAATGCCTCCACCCCTCCTAATCATAACTAGAGTCCACACCCTACAGTGGAATATACAGTGGCACCGTGTTGCTGGGAGTTTTGTCATCGTTTATTTGGTTTTGGGCAGTCTCATCACCTGAAATCCTGCACTAGTCCACATATCATAGCAATGTATCCAAACCAATATATTTTCACATACAAGGATTCATACCATAATGTTTCTCGGCTAGTGGTCATGACATTCACTTTCATCATTATTATCCCTTTGCTATTTCATAGCCCATAACCTGCAGATTAGTCTATAACACAAACTCATACATTTCTATGCATTATCATCATGTAATTGCATACAACCATCATTTCAATTTGGTATCCATGCACCAACAACTTAGCATCAAAGTTTTTCAAGTTAGAAATAGATCTCATAATATCCCATAATTCAATTTCGACACCCATTCATAAAATTATCTTTTACCAAATAGATTGCATCATATCCATCATCATTCTAATAGCATTTAAACCTTCATAGGATTCTCATTCACACAATATATCGCATCATATCCATCATCATCAATAACATTTAAACATTCATAACATTTACATTCACATAGTAGATCGCATCATATCCATCATTATCCAAATATATTTAAACATTCATAAAGGTTCATACGTCTTAAAAGTTTAAGTGTATCATTTAATAGTTTCACTATGAATAGAAAATAAAAGTGTAGGCCTCGGTTAATCCTAGTTGTCTAAGTCAAAATGTGGTGTTACATACACCCAACCTTCGAGAAACATATTCTTGAGGTGGTCAAAAAAGTGAGGGATAATCTCGTCGTAATGTCTCGGCGTCTTCCCAAGTAGTAGATCCTAGACTATACTTGTCCCACTAGACCTTAACTTGGTCTACCCAATGGTTCCTGAGCTGTCAGACTCTATGGTCCAATATGCATAACAATTCTACCGTGAGAGTTCCCACATCTGATACCTGCAATTCCTTCCAATTTAGTTTATGTGATTCATCAGCAAAATAATGACGTAAAATAGATACATGAAAAACGTTATGAGTTTTATGCAAGTGGGGTGGCCATACGAGACGATAGGCAACGGGTCCAATTTTCTCTTGGATTATGAACGGTCCTATAAATCGAGGTGACAACTTTGTCCCCTTCCTGAACCGTATGGTATTGTTATTAGGCCTAATACGAATGAAAACCTGATCTCCCACTTTATAACTTCGATCAGTCCTGTGTGCATCCGCATAAATTTTTTGCCTATCCTGTGCTTCCTTTAGTCTCTGCCTAATTTGAATCACCTATTCCTCCATCTATTGAATCAATTCTGGACCAACTATTGCTCGGTCTTCTAATCTTTCCCAACTCAATTGTGTTCTGCATGGCCTTCCATACAGAGCTTCGTAGGGTGGCATTCCGATGGAGCTATGAAAACTGTTATTGTAGGAAAACTCTACCAAAGGTAAGTACTTCTCCCACTAGGTTTGATTATCCATGACATACATCCTAAGCATGTCTTCCATGACTTGATTTACTCTCTCAGTTTTCCCATCTGTCTCAGGCTGATTAGTTGTGCTTAAGTTCAACTGAGTCTCCAATGCTAACTGCAAACTTGTCCAAAACATAGAAGTGAATATGGAGTCCCTATCTGAAATGATCTTATTAGGTATCCCATGCAAACTAATAACCTCATTTACAAACACACGTGCCACATCAGTGACATCGTAAGTGTCTCTTACCAGAATGAAATGAGCAATCTTGGTTAATTTAACCACTATCACAAGAATGGCATTGTGTCTATGATATGTGAGCAGCCACCCCACAACAAAATCAATAGAGATGACTTCCCACTTGGACATAGGAACATCATGTCATTGTAGAAGGCCTGTCAGGTGATGGTGGTCAGCTTTCACGTGTTGACACTCTAGGCATTTGGCGACGAAATGGACTACATTGCGCTTCATGCCTACCCAAAAGAAAAGCTTCCTCATGTCTGCATACATCTTCTTCACACCCAGATGCGCACAATAAAGTTCTCTATGGGATTCCTTCAGTATGATGCTTTGAATATCCCCACCTTCGGGGATGTACATCCTTTATCGATATCTTAACAGTCCATTTGCTTCTAGACTATATCCTTCATACTTTGGATCTAAATGCCTCCCACTCTGGAGGTTTAAAGTAACCTTTAAATATCAACTGTCTCCTTGGAGTTGTGTCAACACACGTTCCCTCGGATTGACTTTTAAGGGTACCAAGGAGAAGACACGTGGTCTTCTACTCAAGGCATATGTGACCACATTTTCCTTCCCCTTGATGTACAAAATACCAAAATCGTACTCACTCAAAAACTCACTCCATCGCCTTTTCCTGGCATTCATATCCCTTTGAGTGAAGAGATGTTTTAAACTTTGATGGTACATTTTGAGCTCAAAGTTTCGCCCCACAAGATAGTGCCTCCAAAGTTTTAGAGCTAACATTACAGCTGCCAACTCTAAATCATGAGTAGCGTAAAGCTCTTCATGTTTCTTCAGCTTCCTTGACACATAAGCTATCATTCCTCCATCCTGCATTAGCATGGCCCCCAACCCTTGCTTCAAGGCATCCGTGCAGACTGTGAAGTCTTTTTCCATATCCGACACTCATAGAATTGGCACACTAGTTAGTAACCTCTTAAGTTCAATGAATGCACTATCAAATTCTTTTGTCCATTCATACCTGACCCCCTTGCACTACAAAGTGGTGATGGGTTTCACTATTTTTGAGAATCCTTCCACAAATCTCCGATAATAACCTGCTAGCCCCATGAAGCTTCTCACCTCATGAGCATTTTTCGGCACTGGCCACTCCATAATGGCCTTTACCTTTTCTAGGTCCACAGAGATTCCTTCACTGGAAATGATATGACCTAAATAGTGGATCTCTTTCTGGAAGAAGGAACACTTTGACAACTTCCCATAAAAATTTTTCTCTCTAAGGCAGGACAACACCACTCATAGGTGTTCCTCATGTTTTCTTTCATTCTTGGGATAGATGAGGATGTCATCTAGAAATACTTGTATAAAATGATCTAAGTACTTCCGGAATACACCGTTCATGAGGCTCATGAATACTGCTGGAGAATTGATCAATCCGAAAGGTACTATGACAAACTCGTAATGCCCAAACCGAGTTCGAAAGGTAGTTTTTAGGATATCACCTTTCTTAATCCTTAACTAATGATACCCTAATTACAAATCAATCTTTGAGAATACTACTGCTCCTTTCATTTGATAGAAGAGGTCATCAATTCGCGGAATTGGGTACCTATTTTTCACTATAGCATGGTTCAAGTCCCTGTAATCTATACACAATCGTAAGGAACCATCCTTCTTCTTTACAAAAATTGCTAGTTCACCCCAAGGTGAGACACTGGGCCTTATTAGCCCTAAGTCCAGTAACTCTTTCAACTGCATTTTCAATTCACAAAGTTCTGGTGCTGTCACCCGATACAGAGTCTTGGAAATTGGTTATGCACCAGGTTTTAGCTCAATAGTAAAATCAATCTCCCTCTCAGGAGGTAACCCTGGTAACTCGTTCGAAAAAACATCCTTAAATTCTGACAATATCGGGTACTGATCTAATGAGGGTCCCTTCCTTTCATTCATTGCTTCCACTACATATAATCAACACCCTTGCCTCAAGCATCTCTTAACCTTCATAGTTGAGATAAAGCGTAATGACACCCTTCTCCGTACACCCTGGATCTCCACTGGCCTTCCTTCATTGTCTATACAAAGCACCCTTTTTGCGAAACAATCTACCAAAGCTCGATGAGCTTCTAACCAATCCATTCCAATGATTAGGTCATACGCCCTGAGAGCAGTGGCGTATACCTTCAACTTGGTAGTATACACTCCCAGGTCTACTATACAATTATCAACGCTAGGTCCTACCACTTGTTTTCCCCCGAAGACATCTCGACTTGTTTAAAGTCATCATGCTCGTAGGCTACCAACCCACTCTTTTCTAATGTAGATGGTGAAATGAAACTATCTGTACCACCAGAATCAAATAAAATCTTAAAGTTGATATGATTTAGCGTACTCGATGACTCCACCACCATGGATTGATGCTCGGCCTAGCGATTATTAACCGTTCGGTAAATCTGGTGGCTGCTACTTGCTCTTCCCATCGAGGCCTTTCCTTCTCTATGCACAAATCCTGATTGTAACTCTGGGCAGTCACGCTGGTAATGGGCTTCTCTACATCCCCAACAAGTAACACGATATTAAACCTATGCACTGTTTTGTGACTATCTCTGAAACGAGTTCCTTCCCCTGGAACCCCTGCCCCTACTAGTTGTTCCCTGAGATGGCTGTGGACTTGTCTGCATTTTTGGTGATGAGAGAGATGTTGCACTCGCTGCCATTGAAATCCCTGTGACTACTTTCCTTGGTGTGACTTTGTTACCATATGGAGGTGGCCTTGAGCCCCCTCCACTAGGAAATGTCCTAGAGGCCTTCCCCACGAACCTAGGATGATGCAAAAAGGTTGGTCTCATACCTCCAGCTAAGTTCATGTGTTCCTCCACATAACATGCAATTTCCACAACTTCCTCTATTGAATATTGTTTCCACATTCGCACCATAGCCCTTATCTTAGGGTTTATCCCATAGACGAAGTGTTCTTCCTGTCGTTGGTCATTATCCATATATGAAACATATTTGACCAATTCCATAAACCTAATCTCATATTCCTCTACAGTTTGGTTTCCCTGCACTAAGGCAAGAAACACTCCTACCTATTTTTCCTCATAGTAAGCTAGCAGATATTTCCTTCGGAACCTCTCCTCGAAAAGTTCCCAAGATACGGTGTTTGGGGTAAGGTGCAGTTGCCTCTCTAGGTTGCCCCACTGGTTCAAGGCCCTGTCTCTTAATTGAAAAATCATTATCTTTGCCTTTGAGGTGGACACATAGTCACTTAAGGCAAAACACCTTATCATGTCTTCCAACCATGCTTCCACACATTCACTGGCACGACCCCTGGAAAACTCCAGAAGTTTGATCTTCTGCAGTTCTCTAGTGATGTCTTCGGGTGGAGGTACTCCCCCTGAATCCCTTGACGTTTCTAGATTACTTGTTCCAGATGGTGGGGTTTCTACTTCGATCCCTACTGGTTGCCGCCCCTTTAAAGTCTCATTTATGGCCAAGTCTCATTTATGGCCTCCAAAGAGCACAGTATGAGAGCTAGTTCGGGCGATGGTGGCGGTGGCGCTGGCGGTGTTGGCGGTGCCTGCGACGATGCTCCTCTGCGTTGATTCCCTCGAGTCCTAACCATCTTGTATGATTTAACCTGCATCAACCAAAGTTGTCAGGGTGATTTGAAGGACATTTCTCATTGCGTAACTTAACTAGAAAATAGGGTTAGGCGTAAGTTTCTTTTTACTTGTCTATAAATAGACATTACTCTCTTTAGGGGAGGTGGCTAGGTTAGGGTTAAGCGTCTAAGCTTGGTGTCACTTCCTAAGAAAACTATTGACCCTCTCTCCTCGTAGCTATGCTAGCTTTAATATGCACTCGTCAATGTGCATCAAATATCCTATGTAGTGCTTTCTATTATTCCTACTATTATACCCTAACTGATCGCCACGACATGCGTCAAACTCCCGCTACTCCATAAGAATCTTTAACCTTTATAAATTAGAACATAACACTATTACATTCATTAATCATATGGGTATATGTATGATTAATAACATAGGTTACAACTCACTATTAACATTATACTTTATATAGTTAATTTAATTACCTAGTTTACCAATAAATCATTACGACAAATAAATCAATTAATTTAATTATCATATTAATCTTACCATATATTATTAAATTAAAATTCATATATCACTAATCTTATATATTTACTTTAATTTAAATTTACATAATAGTATTAATACTTTTAAATAAATTAATAAAACTTGAAATAATATTACCAAAAAATAATAATATAATTATTCAAAAAAAATAAAAAATCTTACCTTCAATTCGACGAGAGTTTAATGTGCTTAATATCTTGATGTGAAATGAGGCATTCACTGGCAGCCTTTAAGGTCAGGCTTCTGGCATAAGGCCCACATGCCCAGCCCCGGCTCTCAGTACCTAAACCCTAAATTCTCACTAGTCCAACCCGTGTTTCCCCTCAAGCGGCTCGTTTTTTTTGTTTTTTTTCTTCCTGACAGTGGTCGCCCTTCCCTCATTCGTTCCTCTCTTGTTATTTTGGCTCAAGACTTAGGCTTGTTATAGGGTTGTATGGTGTGTTCTGCACAAAGGGCGCGTTAGGAAAAAGAATGGCCCTCGTGGACTCCTTCCTTCGGCTTGATTCTTGGTTTCGGGCCTGGGTGCTTGCATCAAGCGTTGGTTGAACTTAGACTCTTGTTGCAGCTTCTTCCTTTTGATATTGTTGTATTGATCCTCTCCAATGTGACTTAGACAACTATTTTGATCATTACAATCAAAAGTTTCATCCCTTTCATCATCTGTCTCTGAAGTCTCTAAACCTCTTCTGTAATACTCGTTCTTCACATTTATAGAATTCTTATTGTCTTCCGTTTTGTTTCTTCTCCAAATGTTAGAGTCATGAAAAACTCCATATTGTGTATCATGCATACTCTCTGCTTTCAATTTCTGCAGTAGTCCATCCAAGTTTCTTGGTACTTTGGAAGGATCCCTGCAAAATGCTAGGCGTTCCCTGAGGATTTCCTTCAGGTCTTTACAAAAGACATTTCTCTTGATTTTTGCAAGAGGAACCTTCTTTCCCAATGGTTCATAGATTGGGGTTTCAAGCTTCTCTCCTCTGTAATGGTTTCTTTCTTCATATGTGGAATCATTTCTAGCTTGTTTATACAAGAAGAACCTGTCTTTTGAATCCTTGAAAATGGGAATATTTGAGCCTCCTTTCCTCTCCACAGGTACTCTCAGATGTGAGTAGTTGGTAAACTAGCATTCACTTGCTTGAAATGTTGGTAAATCTTTTCTTTCAACTCTACTTGACTAGAAAGTACTATTCCTAACCTGGAGTTCCTCCTTGAATCTTGCTCATCTTCCTTGCCAGGATTGAGCTGTGGAATCAACTCTTGCCCTAGCTCTTTCACGAAACATTTTAAGTTTTTCCTCATCAGACATTCTTTTAGAATTATTACCATCTTTCTTCACAAAAGTCTTGATGTTTTTGATGTGTAAGGTCTCTCCACCTTGTGGTGTCTGCTCACCTCATGGCTGGATTCTCCCTTGGTTGTGGCTAAGTCCAAGTGGTCTAAGGCGCTAGACTCAAGTTGTGGTCTCAGAGAGAGGGCATGTGTTGGCTTGTATATTGTTTTGATAAAATCCTTGTGCGTTGGTGTTTGTCATTGGTGCTTGTTTTTTTTTTTTTTATCTTGTTTATTTCAAAAATTGTTTTTCTGCCCTTGAGTTGACGTTGATGTTGATTGAGGTGGTGGTGGCGTGTAAACATCAGTGTGGTCTACAACCTGGTATACCGATGGGAAATTGATTGTTGTCTGCCACGGTAAGGAAGGTACGCGAGTTGGAGGCAGGAGCGAGCACTATGACTTCCCTCGGTGGGCTCCTCGCATGTGATTTGGCTTTGATTTGTACATTGTATTGTGGCTTGTGGTTCGATGCTAACTCTTGTTAGGTGTTGGTCCATGGGCACTTTGCAAAGGATGCCCGTTGTGGGCTCCTCGTGTTTGGTCTTGGGCGTTGATTTTATGCTGGTGTTGGCACGTTGGAAGCCCAACCTTTCCACCTGAAATATGTAGAAAGGAATAAGGTCTAGCATTGTTGCATTGCTAGGTGAGTGGCATCTCAGGTTCCAGTCCTTTCACGATACATAAATTTGTATGTTTGTTGTTAATGATTAGTTTCTAATGGTTTTGGTTGGAATATTGTTCCAGGACCTCAAATAACAACTGTCAGTGGAAGAACAATGGGAAACTTGTAGATAATCCATCCCATCTATGCAAAGAAGATGGCCAACAACTAGCCAAGTCACTTCTTCTTCTTCTTCTTAAACAAGGTTGAAAGGTGAAAGAGGGTTGAGATGGGTTTAATTAGTGCTTCTTTTGTATGTTGGCGGATGTCGTCGAGTAAGTTATTGGTTTGGGTATTCTCTCACACACATATATTAGTTAGTTAAGTCATTGTTTTTCTCATGGCTAGTAGTACTGTCACAACTGATTTATGGATTTGTAATTCATATTTCTACCCTGCTTCGTGTAATCTAATAAACATATATATTCATCTTTTGAGGTGCAATGACATCCATTTTGATATTTGGAGTCTTTTTTTCTTTAAATTTACTTTCCATTTCATGGTGGTATTAAAAGCGTGTTTAAAACCCATTTTGTGTAGTGAAGTCTGCCCGGCCTGAAATTTGTTTTGGACAAAGGTCCTAGATTAGATCATGGAGAAATTTCCATATGTTTGTTTGTATACTCAGTATGATCTCAGAAGGCCTGGTTTACACAGCAGTCGATAACTTTGAGGGTTTCTACTTGGTAAAACAAAACTCAGGAAATATTGTAACCCATACGAGGAAAGGTTTATACTGTAAATACTTATATTTATTTTTTTCAATACGCGTAGTGCATGGAACATGGTCCATATACACTTTCCTAATATTTCGTTTATAATAAAATATTGTTGAATATAACTATTGTTTATATATCCTTCATAATTTTTGGTTTTTAAAAAAAATAAAATCTGAAGTTGATTCTTGTTAATCCTTCCTTTGTGCAGGTCAGTATTAGTAGGATTAGTAAAGGTGGTTGGAACATGGGAGTCTTCATAGGGTTTATGACCTATAAATAAAAGGTTTCTGGGTTGTAGATTAGGAGATGTTTTTTTTTGGAAACAATCTGCACAATTATGTGGGTGGTCAAGCCCTAGGTTTCAGTTTTGAAACCAGGCTCTAATACCATGTGTAGTGTCCTAAATTAATTAAGCCTAAAAAAATTTCATACAATTAAACATAGAATTTCTTTCAATGCATAAATAATTCATTAATCATCATATAAGCATTTAATATTCAACAGAAATTAAATTTATCCACAGCATGAAAATAAATTACATAATCATCCACATAACCCAGCAAATTCATAAATAAAAATACCTCTGCGTGATGCTAAATTCCTGCTTATCTAGTTGTCCTCCCTACTACTCTGCCTGATGCTCTAACCAAACCATACCCAAAACTGACTAACCACCCAGCCAACTAGGAGCAGCCTTTCCGGCTCCCTAGCTCCAGGATTCTGTGAGGATTCCTGGCCCCCGAGCCCAAAACTCCTAGCAACCTAGTGCCCCCTGCAACAGTTCACCCAATCTCCAAAACCAAACTCCAAAACCAGAAAAAATCCCCCAAACCAGGAAATACAGTCCTCCCCCCAAAATAATGATTCCTCCCCAAATTTTCATAATCCTCTCGTGTAAGCCTTTGCCCAGTCATATATCCCCCTCACTCACTGATGACTCCATCATTTAAGGCCACCCACCTTATTCCCCCATTTACTCCTTCTCCCCTATCATATGTAAAGTCTTATAATAAATACATTAAATTCCATTTACTACCTTAACCCCTATCATACTTAAAGTCTTATCATAAATAAATTAAAGTTATTAAGCCTTGAATTCTTTATCCAAACCTTAAATGTGTTAAGTACTTACTTAATTAATTAATCAAAATAAATAAATAAATAATTTTATTAATAGTTAATCATTACTTAACTAATACACATTAAGACAGTTAATTACTTAATTAACTTTACTTGATAACCCTATGCAACTATTTAACTAGGGTTGTTACAAGCAATGACAGGATCAACACAGGGTACCACACCAGTTTCAGGTTGGAGACAAAGTTCGATTACATTTTCAGAAGGATCAGCTTACAGGTACCCATTATAAGCTCCACCCACTTCGATATGGGCCTTACACTATCACCAAGGTTGTGGGTAGCAATGTTTTTGAGCTCAACACTCTACCCTTCCTTGGCTTGCACCCAGTGTTCAATGTGGACCTCCTTCGACCATATTTTCAACAATTATTGGACACCTTAGAGATCATAAAACAACTAACACCAACATATATCAAACTTGACTACATGGGACAAGCATCCACTGCTCAGATAGTGGACACATAGGTCAAGGGCACGCGTTAGCAGAGGATCCATATTTATCAGGTTTTCAACACATGGTAGCTCCTACACAAAGGAAAGTGGCTCACCTAGGTGATGCATCCCCCCTTCCCTCCTGGGGATTCTACGACCTCCCAGTAAAGGATATTCAAACACCTTGATTCAAATTATCTCTTCATGCCTCCAAGAGGCCCTTAAAAAATATCACACAGGTCCCTTTAATGTTACTTGCAAGTTCAAACTACCCACAACTCTTCTCTCTAGCACTTTGGAAACACTAATATGTGAGTGCTATCTCTCATGCTAGGCTCCTTCTCCAATGTGACCATGGGATATGACCATGGGCCAACTCTCTTTATAACTTCAGCTTCCACAATGTTGTAACCTCTGCCCTTGTTTCCTTCTGAAATGATTTCTCCCAAAATATGTGGATCTCTACCACGTGTCCGCCTAAATTTGATGGTCCAACTATACTTCGGCCTTTGGGAATTTGCGAAGATTCTGCTGGATCCACACAATTCCTTCAAAACTCCAATCTCTCGAACACTCTAATCCTCTTCCACGTATCTCCTCACAACCAATAGTTAGGATTCGCTTCGCAACTTCGCGAATTCGGTGACCACACTTATCAATACTTCAAAACACCTCCAAGCCATGAAGTGTTGATAGAATTCATGAATATCCTCCATGCAACTCTCCCAAATCGAGTGGTCTAGAAAGATCTTTCTCCCTCTTGGATGAATCTTTCTCATTAATTTGGAGAATCTTCAACAAGTTCCACTCTATTGAAGGATTCTTGTTGTTATCTCTCCTGAGCTTGTTCTTCCTTCGAACCTTTTCGTCCTTAGATATTTTCTCTTCGACACTTATTCAAATTTTACCCTGTGCATGCCTTGCAATAGTTTTTCTTCCACAACTTGGATTCTTATGGCTGACTACACAGACCTTGCAACAATTTCTTCACACTCTTCTGCAAACACACTGCAACTACTCCTCCTGAGCTTCTGAATCGAAAGACTCTGTCATGCACCCCTTGTAGACAACATGCACTCTCTACATACAAATATCCAAGTTATCTCCCTTTGAATTGTTCCTCCTCAACACTTTGAACGCCTCATAATGATTCCTTCGATACTTAGTTCAGTATCGACCCTGTGCACTCCTTGCAACAAAATTCATTCAACTTGATTCTTGAAGGCGCCTGTGCACTCCTTGCCATAGTCCTTCCACTGCTCGATTATTCCTCTAGAACAACATGATTTTGGGTATATTTCTACCTATGCACACCTTCAATCTATCTCTTCTGAATTTCTAAGTCTAAACAGACTCTGTCAATGCACACCTTGCAGACGCTTATGCACTCCTTGCACATATAAGTTTCACGTTATCTCTTCTAATATTCTGAGTCGAAACTGACTCTGTCAATGTAAATGTGTTGAAATTTCAAAGAATAGATCTAGGTAAACAATAATACACACATTTTCAGAGAGAATTTGAGAAATAAGAAGGAGAGAAAGAATAGAAGAATTTTCATTAACCGTTATGAATAATGAATAATTTACGCATGATATACTATGTATAACTCAATGAGTGTGCACTAGAGGAGAAACAATGAGCCATAGTGATGGTATAGAGTGATATGGACACACGCCAGCAGTTATAGGAGTGAATTGTCACCTATTCTAGTCTCCCAGAAAATTACGGGAGTGAACTGCCACCTAGTCTAGTCTTTTAGGCAGTTACGGGAGTGAACTTCCACCTAGCTGTTTTGACTAGTCAACTAGTCTTCAGTTAATTGATTGAACAAAGAGTAGTGAGGAGTAGATCAGTGAATCAAGGGTAATGTGCCAGTCTGGTTATGATCCCAAGGAAATTGTGCATTAGTTGGCGATGATCCCAATGTTGCATAGTGACAAAACCAATGCAGCATGTAAACTCAACTCAACTGGTCAAACTGAAGTGTCAACTGAAAGAGAATATTATCTAGGTGGGTTATTGTCCCCTAAAATATAGGAGACTAGATAATGACTAATTATGACTAATAAATAAGGAAAAACCTTAGGAAAAATAAATCCTAGGTGCGTGTGAAGTAACTCCAACACCGCCCTTGAACATCACTATGGTGAAAATAAAGAATGGGTCTCGGCAACGAGGCCATGTTAGGTACCCAAATACAAAATATACACTGAAATAAAGTGAGGAAAGAGGGAAAAAATCATGGGAAAACCCCCCCTCAAGGTACAATGTATGTAATAAGAAGAACTACAGTTTCTAGGCATCTATGTCCTTCACTCCAAGATGAATTTGTAGAGAATGAAACTTCTCCTCAGTGAAGGTCTTGGTGAAGATGTTTTTCATATTTTCTACTGAAGGAAAGAACTGTAAGTAGATGATCCACTCATGCACTAATTTATTTATGTAGTTCATGTGGATCTTGATGTGCTTCGTCTGATTCCTCTGAATTGGATCTCTGCAGAACTTCAGAGTGCTCTAGTTGTCACACAAGATCACGATCGACCAATGAAGCTGAATGCCCAACTTAGTGAGAAAATGTTGTAGCCACATAGACTGAATGGTTATGTTGACTAATTCTCTGTACTTTGCCTCAGTGGAAGATAGAGAAATGGTAGCTTGCTTCTTTCTCGACCAGAAGATAGGCCTAGAACCAAGACTGAGTGAGTAACCAGATGTGAACTTGCAATCAGTGTTATTGCCAGCCCAGTGAGAATCAGTAAGCCCGATGAGATCTAACTTAGAGTCTAGTGCATAATGAATCCCAAAGGTGATGGTGCCTTGTACGTATTGAAGTATATGCTTTGAATCTTTCCAATTTAGCTCATGTGGCTCTTGCATGAACCTAGAAACAACGTCAACTACATAGGAGAGGTTTGGTATGGAGTGTGTGAGATAAAACAAGCTCCCCACTACTTTTATGTATAGTGTGTTTTCAACCATTGGAGTCTCCCCTCCATCCTCAAGTTTGACTCCTTATAGGAAAGGAGTCGAAGAAGACTTGCAGTATGTCATGTGAAATCTCTCAAGGAGGTCTCGTGCATACTTGGCCTGAGAAATTTTGATTCCTGATGAATCCTGATTGATCTTGAGTCCAAGGAAGAAGTGTAGTTGACACATGTCTATCATAAAAAACCTGTCATGTAGAATCCTCTTGACTGCAACAATCGTTGAAGTCGAGAAACTAGTGATCAACAAATAATCAACGTACATAACTAAAAATCAGTCATCCTAAGAATGTAGACATATGGGTTTGATTTACAACATACAAAGTTCTGTGACAACGGGTAGGATTCCATCTTGGCATACCATTCCCTTAGAGCCTTATTGAGGCTATAAAGGGACTTCTTCAATCGATAGACCAAATATGAGTCTTGCATAAATCCCTTGGGATGCTCCATGTAGATATCCTCAGAGATATCACCATGAATAAATGCACTCTTCATGGCCATCTAATGGACTTCCCATCCCTTGGCTACCTCAATTGCAAGTGCCAATCATATGGAATCCATTCTCTCTATTAGAGCGAAGGTCTCATCATAGTCAATACCATGAACCTATTGAAATCCTTTGGCGATAAGCTTGGCTTTGTATCTACTGAAATGTCCATCCATTGCGCTCTTGGTCCTGTAGACCCATATGCATATGACAAGTTTCCTCCGATAAGGAAGGGGAACCATATCCCAAGTCTGGTTATCGAGGAGGGAGTTGTACTCCTCCTACATGGTGGATTCCCAAAAAGGATTTCTAGCAGCCTCGCCATAATATTGTGGATCTGAAGAATGAACCAAGAAAATATTCTTGGAAGGAAATGGTTCAGTGGCAATGAGTGCAATATGAGGCTCCTCAAAATCATATCAAGTCCTCATAGTATCGATTGTATTATCAACGAGATCCCTTTCATCCTAAAGAGTATTATGTGCCCACTTGGGCCTCTGCTATGGATCTGTAACTGCATCTAGATTCTCTGACTATGCATCTAACTGTACTGAATCTGAATCTGAATCATCTGAGTCCTCTGAATTAGAACTCTTGTATGAAGAAGAGTTGGCATGTGCATGCTCATCATCTCAGACAGGTGGAAGAATGAAGGTGTCTGCATGCGGGACACTTTCCTTGAATTGGAAACTACGCTCAATGATCATTCAGTCAGAGGAAAGATCAATAAGACTATATCCCTTCACACCATTGGGTTATCCAACAAAAATACACTCGGTGCTATGTGGATCAAGTGCCTTCCTTGTTTTAGAGGGAATCTAGAACCATGCACATGAACTGAAAATGCAAAAGTGGCTCACTTCCGATTTGAGGCCCCTCCAAGCCTCGTAGGGGGTTTTATCCTTGAAAGATCTACGGGGAGATATTTTTTGCATGTATGTTGCACAATTAATTTCTTAGGCCCATAGTCTCTGTAGTAGTGACTTTTCATGCAACATGCAAGATGCCATCTCTTTTAGAGATCTGTTTTTCCACTCAGCAACTTCATTTTTCTGTGCAGTATAGGGAACTATGTGCTGCAACTGAATCCATGCCTTATGGAAAATATTATGGATATCATGATTTACATACTCTCCCCCATTATCATTTCAGAGTAATTTGATCTTCTTTCTGGACTATGTCTCAACCAAGGTTTGAAATCTTTGAGGTGTTGAAAGACCTCGGATTTTTTCTTGAGAAATTAGATCCATGTAAAACGTGAGAAATCATCAACAACAATGAGAACAAACCTTGCTTTGTTGATGGATGGATGTGGAAAAGGACCCATAAGGTCACTATGGATCATATCTAAAAGTGCAAAAGCTCTCTGAGACTTTCCTTTGTCAAATTTCTCTTGAGGGTGTTTTCCAAGAACACATCCCTTACATACTCCCTTGGAGAAATGGATGTCAGGTAGACCATCAACCAATATTTTCTTGCTAATATATTGCATGTAACTTAAATTCAAATTTCCAAACATTTCATGCAATACTCTACTACTTTCATCATCATGAGTAAGTAGTAAAGCAGAATCGGGTTCAATGAATTCATAAAAGATATACAATCTAGAATGATGATTTAACTCACTAGTTGCAACCCTAGAGTTGGTTTGCATGTTGTATATGTCCACATAATTTGGTGTGAATATGAATTTCTTTCCAGTTCCAGAATTCCTCATCTGATACATGCGAAGGTTGACATAAAGTTTGGGAATGTGTAGAACATTCTCGAAGCTTCCGTTGGTGAGTTCAATCCTTACTTTGTCAGTCACTTCGACAAAAGAGTTGTCCCCCATCAAACTAGGAGGACCTTTGCATGCATCGAATGAAGAACATACTTCTTTTCATGCATCCATGTGATGTGATGCTCCGGAATCAACGATCCAAGCATTGGGAGAGGATTTGATGGAAATCAAGGCATGGCTAGAATTTCCTTTTTTGGGATTCAGATCTTTTGTCTTCTTCTTCTTGGCACCCTTGGAGATGCAATCTCCAAGTTTGTTTTGTTGAACTATTTGAGAAATTAGATATATTTTATTTTGCATGCATGCTAATAATGGATGGAATCCTTTGTGACAATACGAGCATTTCTCCCCTTTTCTTCTCTTTTCCCCTTTAGATCTGGAGGCATCGGTGAAGGGTTTTGTGTACCCTTCCTTCTTCGAATGTGCATGAGCTTTCCATTTATCTTTATTTTTAGATTTCTTAAATTTGTAGCTGCCATATTGAAGAGTGAGTGCATGCACCCTTGGCCCTTTGATTGTGCCGATGTTGATGAGCTTGTTGCTCTTGTGTCAGAGATTGGATAAAGTCCTCAAGAGAAGGAATCTTCCAAGTGGCTCCAAACGTAAATCTGACATAATGGAATGTGGATACCAATACAGAGAATTTAGAACCAAGTTTGGAGAGAATGGTGAGAACCATTTGTTTCTCCTCCTTAGATTTATCAACCCTACAAGCTTTGTGTTGCGACAGTAAATCCTTGAATTTTGTAAAGAAATCTTGGATATTGTCGAAGCTTTTTGGATCCAATGTAAGTAGTTCCACCTCCAGCACGTGTCCCCTCATCTCATCTTGTTTTCCAAAGAGCCCTTCCAAGGTGGTCCAGGATTCATTGGGAGTCTTATAGGAAGATATATGAAAAAGGAGATCGGGAGAAATAAGACTGTAAATTGTTCTGAGTGCCTCATCCATGCGATTTAAGTACTTGGATTTTTCTATGGATGATGTTGGTTCTATGTCTATATTCAATTTTAACCTATACAACCCTGTGGTTAGGAGATGTATGGTTATTTTCTCCTTCCATGCAAAATAGTTGTAAGGTGGAAGAATGAATTCTTTTTGGAAATCCATCTTTATGTTGTCTTCAATCTCTTGTACCTGCAAAAACTTTTGGTGTATCTTTTTATTAGAAGTTCGTTATCTCTGATACCATGTAAATGTGTTGAAATTTAATAGAATATATCTAGCGAAACAATAATACACACATTTGTAGAGAGAATTTGATAAATAAGAAGAAGGAGAGAAAGAATAAAAGAATTCTCATTAACCGTTATGAATAATGAATAATTTACACATGATATACTCTTTATAACTCAATGAGTGCACTGTCGAGGAGAATCAATGCACCATAGTGGTGGTATAGAGTGATATGGACACACACCAATAGTTACGGGGGTGAACTGCCACCTAGTCTAGTCTCTTAGGTAGTTACGGGAGTGAACTGCCACGTAGCTGAGTTAACTAGTCAACTAGTCTTCAGTTAACTGACTAAACAAAGAGTAGTGAGGAGTAGATCATGGAATCAAGGGTAATGCACCAATATGGTGATGATCCCAAGGAAAGTGTGCATTATCTAGTGATGACCCCAATGTTGCATGGTGACAAAACCACTGCAGCATATAAACTCAACTCAATTAGTCAAAATGAAGTGTCAACTGAAAGAAAATATTCTCCAAGTGGAATATTCTCCCCTAAAATATAGGATATTGGATAATGACTAATTATGACTAATAAACAAGTGAAAAACTTAGGAAAAAGAAATCTTAGGTGTGTGTGAAGTAACTCCAACAGTCAACACACATCTTGTGTAAACTATGCACACCTTGCACAAGCTCGTAGAAGAGAAAAAATTGAACCTTATATAAATCGTCACAGATTCATACATTCAACCATGTAAATCCATTCATAACATAAACACAAGAAATAACAGAGAATTGAAATGAACAGAAATCCTACCATTCATTCATTCAGATTGACACAACAACACCATAAATTTTGGACAATGCTCCTCTGTTATATTCATTCAACTGATATGTACATGGATTCATACAATGTTCTTCAACAACTCTACAACTCTCAATGTCTCTCAACTAAAATCTAGCAATAACCATCAACAGCCTCATTTGGGCAAAAATACATTTATTTATACAACACGAGCTCTTTGAGCTTTCCCTCCAAGCTACATTAGTGATATCCTATTGAAATAAAGGCATCGAATACTAAGGATTTATTACAATGAATTTTTATGACATACATATAAGATCAAACACATCAAATTTTTATAGCACACAACTTCATTAAAATAAATACATCCTCCATCGCTCTCACACGATCATCCATGGAAGATTCTCACCTCGAATATGCCTATTGGTGAAAGCCATTCTCTGATTGCTTTCACCTTCTCCGAATCCATCTTCAACTCATTCGAAGAGATCACAAAACCCAAGTAAATGAGTTATGTATTCATAAAAGAGTATTTATTTAAGTTTATCAGCAGCTTCTCCCGCCGCAATCTCCTCATCATTAATGTCAAGTGTCTCAAATGTTCTTCTTTAGGTTTACTGAAGACTAGTATATACTCCAGATATACAATCACAAAATTACCAATGAAATCTTTTAATACCTCATTCATAAACCTCATAAAAGTACTTGGTGCATTTGTTAATCCAAATGACATAACAATCCATTCATACAAACCCTCATTTGTCTTGAAGGTTATTTTCCACTCATCACCCTCTCTCATTATTATCTAATGATATCCACTCTTCAGATCCATCTTTGAAAAATAGTTCTCTCCACCCAAAAAATCCATTAAGTCATCCATCCTTGGTAAAGGAAATATGTACTTGATGGTGATCTTGTTTATGGCTCTTGAGTCTGTACACATTCTCCATCCTCCATCCTTCTTCGGACTCAACATAGTTGGTACTTGTTGGCAACCAATTCACTTTTTCTATGTGAGATCGGAAGAGCGTCGTGTAGGGAAAGAGTGTAGATGGATCTTGAGTCTGTACACATTCTCCATCCTCCATCCTTCTTCGGACTCAACATAGTTGGTACTTGTTGGCAACCAATTCACTTTTTCTATTGTCTTATAAGCTGCCTACACCAATGTTTTTCAAACATCAATTTTTCGTTGCAATTTTCAATTAAATGGCATTTTCATTATTTGCGACATTTGCACATTTACCGTCGCTTTGTTTTCACGACTGTAAGTGTGAAAACTGAGTCTTTCAAAGTCATATTTCAATCATTATTCGAACTGTCATGATTATCCTTCTCGATATTCCTATTGCACTTACCTTATTTATCATTATACAGCTGGCAAGACCCTTTGATCGGTACTCATGCTTCGATAGATTGTGTAATTTGGTTTCATTGAGTTTGTAATGCATTGGTATTTGGATTTTATTTGACCTACTGGATCTTTGGTTTCATAAGATACATAGGGGTTATGATTAAATCTTTCATATATACATCCTTTTAATATAATTTCTATGTCTATGCTTTCACGACTATTGGTTTGTTGATTATATGAATACCCATTGGCACATTGGTTAAACTATTGATTATATGAGTTGTTGCAATACATTGGCGCATAGTTGATTTTGGTTTTGATTTATATGTCGGGTGCTTAAAACTTTGGTATAACGTTGATTGCGCATACACTTACCATTGTTTCATTGGTCATCCAAGTGACATGAGTATTGAAATCGGCAGTTGTACTTTGACCATAATTGTTATGCATGGCCGAGATAAACTCCACCACCTTCACACGATGGCATTTATGCCTACCCCTTATCACCGTTCACCTCTGTTAGCTCAGAAAACCTTCGGGTAACTCCGCTCCTGTGTGTGCTTTGACCCAAACCCTTGGCTTACCATGTGCTCGGCTCCATGGCACCAGTCGTGCGAATCGAGCCAAGCGACAACCAAGCCTTGTTAATGTTTGACAATGCTCACAAAGACTTGGAGGATAACACATGGCTTACCTTCGTGCAACATTTTGAGGGTTTTAATCTAGCTGTAGCACGACATTTTTCCATGACTTTCGATGGTTGTAGAGCCAAGGTGGGCGACATACAGCTGGAAATCGATGAGAAATTTATTAACTCTGCTACAGGGTTACCTGCCACAGGCCAGCGTTGGTTCAAAAATTGTAAGGTCGAGGAGGTGCCAT
>CBVK0101108486.1:0-11152 GCA_900067695.1 Picea abies | reverse complement strand
GGCTGCCCAAAACTACAATATCGTAGAAGATTTGGCCCAAGCCCCATGTGCCATGTCCGCCTTGGAATTTCTACAACACTGTCCCAGCCAACGTAGAACGCTCTTAGCCGCTATTGGTGCTTTCAATCCTAAGTCATCAAACTACCTCACATTTAATCTGGACGATCATCAACCGTGACTCTCCCACCAGCTAGCTTTCCAAATCGATGTTGTTGTTCATAATCAACAAATCCACCGAACTATCCTGGATGAGGCAGCCTCCACCTGTGTCATGTCTCTAGCCTGTTGGAAAGGCTTGAAATCACATGCCCTCAACAAATCCGCTACCATGTTACGTGCCTTTGATGGACAAGGTTTTCATCCTCATGGATTATTACAATCCTTAGTCGTTCAGTTGGGCGGAAAAACTGTTACTGTTGACGTCGAGGTGGTTGATGCCCCCCTTGATTACAACCTACTACGTGATGAGCGTCGTCGCCTTGTCGGTGTTTCAATGTGTACAATTCCCCCATCAAGGTAAAATTTTTACCATCGATCAGCTCGATTTTTGCACACCCGACGCTCGCATCCCTACTACCAACAACATTCCCTTTTTGGGAGATCACCCGGTTACGTATGAAAGCGTTGGTGTTGTCTTATTGAAAGATTCTAGCCTCATGGGTACTTTCCCTACACCACTTCCACCTACTACACATTATATTGTTGTCGTCAATATGATCTCAACTTTGCCTTACCAATCCTTGGAATCATCTGAACCTTGGATTGTGCCTATTCCTTTGGAATTCGATGTGCTCAGAGACACAATGCCACTGAGCCCAGCCGAGGCTGCATACGTAGCCATCCAATCTGCCTCTCCCTCTTCCAACACTTCACATTCATTGGCACCCGATACTTACTCGGTGCCCTCGTGGTTGGATTCCCTATCATCTTCCATTGATTACATTTCCCATATTTTTCCTTCAGATGGATCTATCATGGAAATGCTTAGCATTGACGATCTTCCCTGGGATGAAAACCACCATCGATCCTCTTTTCTTCCACCTTTGGAAAAAATCCAAGACATACGATCTGTCTTCCCACCCGATGTTACCAAAGCTCTGCAATCTCCTATCCTCACACAAGATACTCTTTCTGAGGGGAACAAGGGTAACATCTCCACTGCGGTCACGATTGACATTTCAATCAAAGAAGGTGTCATGGAAAACATCAACCTTGGTGCTAATTGCACACCCGACGAAGTGGTTTCTTGCACCGCTTTATTCAAGGAATTCTGCGATGTCTTCGCATGGAGTTACGAGGAAATGCCAGGGATCGATCCTTCGATCGTCGTACATGAAATCAAAACCTACTCTGACGCGAAACCGGTTCGGAAAAATCTTCGCCCAGTTCATCCCAAGAAAGTTGTAGCTATAAAGGCAGAAGTTGAAAAACTTCTAAAATCTGGCTTTATCTATCCCATCCCTTTAACCGAATGGGTCTCCAACCTCATCCCGGTTGCTAAGAAACAAGGGACCATCCGTGTTTCCATTGACTATAGAGATCTCAACAAAGCTTGTCCTAAGGACAACTACCCTATGCCCTTCATCGACCAAATCATCAATAATTGCACAGGCAGCGTAATATTTTCTTTCATGGATGGCTTTTCCGGATATAACCAGATTGAAATATTGCCTACAGATCAACACAAGACAGCCTTCATCTGTCCTTGGGGAACTTTCGCCTACCGAAAGCTACCTTTTGGCCTTAAAAATATTGGAGCCACTTTCCAGCGAGCCATGTCGTACGCTTTTCATGACATCAAACATATAGCAGAACCATATCTCGACGATTTACCCGCACATTCGTTAAATCGATCCAATCACATTGATCATTTACGCGAGATTTTTCTGCGATGTAGGTTCTACCGTATTCCTCTGAACCCACAAAAATGCATTTTCGCTGTCGAATCTGGTCAACTCCTCAGTTTCATTGTCTCCAAAGATGGGATTAGGGTGGATCCCTTAAAGATCAAGGCCATCTTAGCCTTACCTCCACCCACCAATTTAACCCAACTCCAAAGTTTGCAAGGCAAAGCAAACTTTCTTCACCGTTTCATCTGCAATTATGCTGAGATCACTAAAGGATTTATGCGATTACTGCAAAAGAACGTCCCTTTCATCTGGGATGACGCAGATCAATGGTAATTCGATGCTCTCAAGCACGCTTTGACCCATGCACCTTTGTTACATCCCCCTGAATATACAAAGGATTATATCCTTTACTTGGCCGCTTCCACTTCCACCATCGCAATGGTGTTAGTCCAAGAAGACTCCAACGGCGAAGAACATGTGATTTATTATCTGAGAAAGAGTTTATCTGGACCCGAACTCAGATATTCGCATGTTAAGAAACTGGCTCTGGCATCCATCATCGTTGTCCAAAGGTTCCACCATTACATCTTATTACGCACCACCATTACATCAAAGACTCCAACCCAATGTACCACATCCTGACACGTCAAGTACTTGGGGGAAAATATTCGAAATGGATCATTATTCTTCAAGAATTCGATCTTGAGTTTACAAAGGCTAAAGCCAAAAAATCCCTGGTGTTTGCCGATCTCATCTGTGCTCCCCCTCATGCTGATTAAAACATCGAACCTAGAGATTCTCTCCCCGATGAATCTCTCTTCCTCATCAGCACCTCTGATCCTTGGTACAGAGACATTCTCCTCTACCTTCAAACACAACGTTTTCAGCCCAACATCTCTCGCGAAGAGAGTCAACGCATTCGTCACCACTCTCACCGTTATATCATCCTCGGCGACACTTTGTATCGTCGTGGTATCGACACCATCCTTCGGCGATGTTTAACTCATGAGGAGGTTGAACGCATTTTGAACGATTGTCACCTTGGCGCCTGTGGCGGTCACCTTTCCAGAATGGCCACAGCCCAAAAAATCCTATGTGCCGGCTACTTTTGGCCCTCGATTTTCAAAGATTGTACCGAGGTTGTCAAGAAATGCCCACCCTACCAAATCTTTAACAAGAAGGCACGCACCCACCCTATGGCGTTGCACCCTATTATCGCCATCGGCCCCTTTGCCAAATGGGGCATCGATTTCATGCAGTGTAAGCCTACCTCAGTCGGGGGGCACAGTTACATCATCGTCGCCATTGACTACTGCACCAAATGGGCTGAGGCTATGCCTACTTTCCTGAATGATGGCTAAACGACAGATCTTTTCCTCTTCAACCACATCATAACTCATTTTGGTGTACCACATGCGATTGTCACTGACCATGGTGCACACTTCAAAAACCAGATGATGAGCGAGTTACATGTCAAATTGGGTTTTCGCCATGAAAACTCATCCCCTTACTACCCTCAAGCGAACGGACAAGTTCAGGCTATCAAAAAAGTCGTAAAAACCATGATCCAATGCATGGTAGGGGAAAACAAAACATCGTGGCATCTACAACTGTTCTCCGCTCTCAAGGCCTATCGCACCTCTATGAAAACTTCAACTGGATTCACTCCTTTCTAGTTGGTCTATGGCATCGAAGCCGTCCTACCGATCGAGTGTGAGATTCCATCACTCAAACTAAAAGTAGAACTCCTGCCTCATACTTCTGCTGAAGAAGAACAATTTTTGTATCTATCCAAACTGGACGAAACGCGTCGCGATGCTGCTCTCGCCAATGAGGCACATCAAAAATGAATTAAAAGTCAATATGACAAATCTGTCCACCCTCGGACTTTCACGGAAGGAGACTTGGTCCTTGTTTATGACCAAGCTCACGATAAATTGGGGACAGGAAAGTTAGAACCCATGTGGCACGGTCCCTACATCGTAAAACATGTTCTACATAAAGGTGCCTACGAATTAGTTGATCATGATGGAATCCCCCTAGGAGAGCCCCGAAACGAGCTTTACCTTAAGAAGTACTATGCCTAGATCACCTAGCATTTGTACTTTGTACATTATTGTATTTAGTTTTGGTGTGTCTTTTTCTTTCGTGTGCTCGAGTCTTTACCGTTGCCACTCATTTCTGTGCCTATGTTTTCATGCGCAGATGACATCCTCTTTTCCTATCCTTTTTGGGTTCACGGATGGCGCTAGCCGACATACCCGAAACATTGCTTCAGCGGCTTGGGTTATCTACCAATTTGACCAGGTGGTGAGTTCAAGAGGTATTTGTTTAGGACCAACAACCAACAATATGGCAGAATATCATGTTGTCATTGGACTGCTGACCCAAGCTTCCTCTCTAGGTATCTCTCACATCATTATTTACTTAGACTCCCAACTGGTGGTTTTTCAACTCAACCGCATCTACGCTACCCGTAGTCCTATCCTGTTATGCCTGCACTTGCAAGTTCTTCGTCTCGAACGAATGTTCGATTACATCGAATATAGAAAAATTCCGAGAGAACTTAATAGTGTTTCAGATTCATTATCTAATTATATCATGGATCGGTATCTTGCCCACATATAAGATTCAAGGAAAGCAAAATTGTACATTACATGTAAATTAAATCACATCACAGACATCATCATGTACAAATCATTAGCATCATAAAAACTCAAAACTATATATATATATATATATATATATATGGTGTGACTGAAATGTTTGTATTACATCAAAAAGTGTGTAGAAGAGCAAAACATTGGGTCTGTTCACCCATACAACGTCACCTGACAAGGCATACAAAAAACATGATCACGGGGAGACTCTAATCTCCCCACACTGCGTTGTGTTGTGAGTAACACACTACGGCATGCACTACGCGCCTCAACAGAGAATTGATATTCTCTGGTACTCCTACAGTGTGCCACTGCAGATGTAAAGGCACTTCCCCCCTTCGCAGAGGAGGGATACCCATCGTAAGGCCTTGGAGGTTCCTCTCAACCTCCTGGAGACCCAACATTGGTATTGTTGGGTCTGCTGCAACTGGGGCACCTCCACGACGCCCTGGTACTGGTATATCAGTTGGGCACACTGCTCCCTTGTCTGCACGTTGAAAACAAAACATCTGTTAAAACTCTTTTACACACCCAAAAAAATATACATATACATCAAAAATTTAAAAAAAAACAAAAACTAGACAAGGTATGGCTTAGTCTCTTACCTGACTCGTCCCAGTCTTCCCCTGTGGGAAAAATCAATTCCATACTCCCACGGAAGTCTACATCGACATAAGGGAAGTCCTCTATCCAGAGGTACTGTCATCTCAGCCAGATAAAGAAATCACCAGTGAAGTGGAACTCTGACTCCGAAACTAGCCTTGGAGACAGACTAGTCCACCTCTCCATCCTAGGTTCGTCCACTGGTCGTACTGCCAGTGCTATCTGAGGCTGCATCTGAGGGATGCACTCTAGGAAAAACGAGACCAAAAATGAGCCATAGCCGAACTGCTTCTAACTAGTCCTGCACCGTGAGATCTGTTCCTTCACATTCTGAAGGAACGCTACACTCCAGTTGAACAGTGTTGGTTCCAAACTGAACACCATAGGCCACCTGCGATCTCGATGCCAGATGAGCGCTAGTGCTGCCTGTCATGCTCGTAATAGAAAATAATATAGACCGGAGAGGCAGATCTCGAATATCCTTGATAGGGATTCTTCCCCCTACCAACCTTGCTCCTAGAACGCACTGGCATGCCAGATACATGTCCACCTGCTCAGGTAATTCCCTCTTCCCAGTGAAAGATATGGGGACCCCTCTTTTTGAGAGGCCGGTCAAAAAATACACATCTTCCAACTCAATGGTTAGGAGTTGTGTGCCGATACGGAATCCCTGTTCCGCAACATCCCAAAGGCCAATCACATGCTCAAGCAATAACACCTCTCTCTTCATTTTTTGCAATTTGAAGAACTTGAGCAAGCCACAAGCTCGCAAAGTGGCCCACATACGAGGACTCTGTAGAGTGGCTAAATCATCCATCTCATGTTCCCTCTCTTTCCATTCAATCATGATTGCCGAAGTTACCTACAAAACAAAAAAAATCAAGAATTTCGTTATACCCATGTTTTTGACAATTGCGACGATTTTCAAAAGCATTTTAAAACATGAAACAAGGTGCCCACATCATCTAAAAACAACCACTCACTCTTTTTAACCATCATGCCCTTTAACATTTGTCAAATAATGATAAAAACGTTTTAAAAATACAAAACGACTTTGGGGGCTGCGTGGGCATTTGAGGAGAATTTTTATGAGTTCTTTTACTAAAAATCACCGGTCTAATCGATTGCAAGGGTGTCGACATCCTAACAACCCTTCTCTAACGCAATTTTTGTAAAAGAATCCCCCATTTTGTTAATTTGTGAAAGAGGCCGATTTGGTTCCAAGAGGGGCGACTTAGGGTTTTGTGTTTTAAAATAAATAATGCCATGAAAATCAATCTAAAACCATGTAATTGAAAGAGCAAGGGATGGACACCTACCTGGTTCGAACGGTGAGAAAAATGATCAATCGTAGCTCCGGCGGCAAGAAAAGCAAGATTTGCTTCAAAATGAGATTCTCCACTACTCCAAAAATCCTTGCAAATGAAATGGTAAATGAATTTTCAAATCAATTGTTATTTATAAAATTTCATTTTTTATAAGGTATGGTCATTTTTTGGTTTCTCTAATGATGCGATGGCTTCACTAAACTCTGGTTTGTAGTTTCTGGCATCGCAGGTTTCTTGGCAGTTCTGATGAATTATTCACCTTGTCGCACTTATGAGCATAGTCTTAGTTCATTCTTGAGCTCGACAATATGAGAACGTAACCGGGTAAACTTTTATCTCTTTTTCGGACCCGTACAGATATGAACATAGGAAAAAGGAACCCCCATGGAGTCTCCTTTAAACCCTTTTCAGACTCTCTAGATATGAAAATATTGTCGAGTGATCTTGCTTTCTTTCACACTCGTTAAAAGGTCAGAAAGGGCATCTTTCAAGTGATAGTTTAACCCTTTTTCAGTCTCGTTGGACTACTATACGAAAAAGGAACTAAGAGAGTTCTCTTTTAAGTGTTTTTCCAAACTCTATAATCCCGAAAAACCTTCAAGTTTTCTGTCTTTGGACTCGTTAAAGCACACATCGACAGACCCATATGGGACTGAACCCTTACTTCTTCCAGTTCGTTAAACAAAGGAAGAGGAACTTACCGAAGGTGAGTTATATCGAGCATGTGTTATCCTCCTCGAGCTCATTAAATCAAAAAGAGGTACTCGTTCATCTGGATGGGGGAAAAATTGAAAGGAGCAAGCCAAGCAGTCTCTTGAGAACATCATCCATCACTTCTTAGAGTCTCCCTTGAACACGACACTTTGTCATTTGCACATATCATAATCCGTTGAACCTTTGCACTGAGCCAATCCTTTGAGTTCCTTTCACTCCTTTGGGTCACCCGATGCAAGTCACAGTATCCATTGCATTGTTTTGGTTCATGTCATGTTTTGTTGTTATGCCTCAGTGTTCAAGGGAAGTATCTGCCTCGAGAGTCAGCCATCCCAAATATCTTGCCTCAAAACCTATGTCAGTCCATCTCCATTTGATCTACCAATTACATCTCCATGTCCATTTCGTGTCATTGATGGGGGATACATCAAGGCCCTCCCTCGATGAGTCTATTCCTGTCGACTCCATTACATTATCCGGGAATTAGACTTAGAAACCAGTTAGTACTTTGGGACCTTCATGCCTCAATGGCAGGCCTCCTCACGTTCGACAGTGGGTTTACATCATTGACCCCTGATTGAATGATTCCACGGATGTTCGACTTCATCTCATCTATTCACATTCGCTGGAATGTACTAGGGTACCTTGGAAATAATTGACATTAATGGTGATCTCCCTCACACTTGTTAACGGTTCACACCATTGACCAGTAATCAAGTGGTTTATGTCATGTTCGACGTCGAGAAATCTATTCACATGGTCAGATTCGTACCATATTGGGATTGGTAAGAAGACCCTAGGTTGAGCAATCACTTTGATATACGCTTTCCCCGGGCTGCGAAGGAATTTCCATTGGACAAAGAACACATACACTGTTACATATATCCACTTTGTATTGGTCGTGGCTATGTCTTGTCATCTCGTAGATCCACTGTGTATTCTTCGTGGCTACAATCAGTCCGAGTCATCAGAGTATAGATCCACATTGTATCTTTGGTGGCTATACCTTTTTTATCAATACAATTATGGATCTGCAGTGTATTTTATGGTGGCCATATCCTGCTAAGTCTTGATCATCCAAGCATAGGTATGCCTGCCTTGGGTTTTGAAATATGTCATGATGTTTGTTGGATGTTTGTGTGCAGCTTCTGTTAGGTTCTCCGAGTATATACCCTTGCTTGGACATCTACAAAGTATTTCAGTTATCAGTTGGCATCTTCTAACTTCATACTTTGGGGGGCATTCTGTTACACATCAAAATTACTTAGCTGGATAAGTGTCGCATGTCCCTCTCAATTGTCGTAAGTGTCGCACCTTCCTTAAAACTTTCGCAAGTATCGCAAGTTGGTCACAAGTGTCGCAAATGATGTTCAGACATACTGCCATGATTACGACACTAAGGAGACATTTATAACATCTCATATGACTGATTTGAAGGAGGAGAACTGGTTTACTGAAGTCAAATAACTCTTGACACCTGAAGAAAGTCCTGAAACAAAGGTCTTAAGGAGGAGCACTCCCCTATTTCATCCCTAGAAGTGTTTTTCCCATTGAGGAGAATAAGGGGAGGATCTTTCGAGATTAGGAGGCAGTTGTGCTCGAATTATTGGTTTCATCAAGAAATCCTTGATCTAAGGAGAAAGTTCCCAACTTGTTCTAAAGATAACTCAAGAGGTTAAGCTCCTCTTAACCTATATAAATAGACTCTATGATGGTGGAAAGGGGAAGAACTGAAGATATGAAAATTATGATCTTGGAGGAAACTCACAGTCAGCCCAAGGAGAGTGATCAGTGAAGCTATTGTTATCCAGGTTGTGGAGCTTTCAGGAAAGGGTTAGACGAAGGGGACTTGACGAAGCTGTCGCATTCGCATCTACGATTGTAAGTACTGTTGTTGTTATTCTCATTAATATGACACGCTTGGCCTGTTTCTTTCTAGTTTGTGTCTAATGTCACATGAACTTATCATTAGTTGATAGATCTGTTTTCAAACTAATATCAATAGAGTAGGAAGTGGTCGTATCTTGTTTTGTCCACAGGGCTCAGCGAGGAGAAAATGATTGAAGCACAACTCGGAGCGTGCAGGGACAAACGTCGATAAAAGGTACTTCTATCATCCTTCCTTCTCATGTGTTAGTTTAGATAGATTTGAAAGGAAGTCAGTGTCCATGTTAAGAAATTTTCGTCTAGAGTTAGGGTCAAGCTCTTAGAGGCGATCTACCTGTTCGCAGGGAGATTTTCCTACAACAATTACACTATTAATGATTCACCCCCCCTCTCAGTAATCCAACACTGACAACAAAAATACTTCTACCTCTCCAAACATCATCATCCTCTCCCTCTCTCTTATAGTCATTTGTTTATCATTTCATGACTCTTAGAAAACCCTAGACCGAAGACTATGTGCCAAAACCCTAGGTCCACATAATCCTCATTTTAAGGACTTCACCAACTTGTTCTTCCTTCTTGTTCGTGAGGTGCTCCAAAGAACCCATTAATGTCTTCTTCTGCTTGTTGAATTGTCCACGATTCATATTCCTTTCTTCTTTGTCTTCCTTGATCTTATCCTTTAACAAATTGATTTTCCTTACTTCATTCCTTCCTTTTTGCTTCTTTAACCACTTCAACCCTTCCTTGGTTTGTGTGTCTTCCACGCACTTCATACTTTGTCTTTATTGTTCCTTAATCTTCGCTTTTTCCCTAATACATGATCAAGGGCCAACAAGTGTCAAGTTGAAGGAATGAAATATATATTGTTGGCCTTAGTTTAATTCGATGGGGGGATCACTCATTCGAGGATTGTATAAACAAATTTCCTCTGTAAAGAATACATATTTTGCTGTAACTTATTGTACTTCGCTTAACCTTGTGCTTGGGAAGGATTGTTTACTATCGAAGAGGTGGGTTGTCAAGCCCATGATATTTTTCTCTAGGTGAGAGTTTGTTGGGATTTTTTCCCTGGTGCATTGGGCATTAGATACAAGGATCTGAGACTTCTTGTCCAACCTATTGTTGAAGCCCCGGAAGGGAAGTGGGGCAGACGAAGGACTATTGAGCATAGAAGGGGCACACTTCCCAGGGTGGGATAGTCATGTGGGGAATGAGGGACTGTAGCCTAGTTGCAACAATTGATACCTTGGACCAAGTCTTTTTATGAATATCAAACCATAGCTTGGTGATAGGAACCATTTTTCCTATGGAGTTTAATACCAATTCGGGGGTGACCTATTGTTGAAAGATTATGAGTGAAAAATTCTAAGGCTAGGAGGAACGTCTGAGTCCTACACACAGTTGGTGACCTTTTATAAGATATAAGTCTCCTTCATATGCTTGTTTAATTACTGTGTGCTCTAATGTTATAATTTAAATGGGTTTATCTTCTATATGAATTTGCATCTGCATATTGTGGTTAACTCTGGGAAATGTTACTGCTTATATTGTGGTTAACTATGTGCAATGTGTGTGTGTTTCTTATTCCTGTATGATGCAACATATGTGGGTGTGATAGTTATAAGTGTTTATTGTTAGTTTCATGTATGATATATATATGTGTGTGTGTATGTACTGAAGGGATAAAACACATAGAGGATTTGTGACATTTGTTTATCTATTATGATTGTATTAAAACAAGTGTACTCATAGAGAGATTCTAGGCACATTACCTTAAGGTTGTGCGTAGTAATCCGGTCTACTTGTACATGAAGTGTTATAAGTAGTATCTGTGCATTAGGAATTTTGAAGTAGCATTGTCCAATAGTGAGCTTTCGATGCTACAAAGAATATCCTAGAGGTTGAAGTTGAGATTGTGTGACATGGCCCAACTTGGAAGGCTAGGGACATTACATTTTGGTATCAAAGAAATTGGTTCAACACTAGACTTGTGTGGGCCATATATTAGCGTAAAATAGACATGTGCATTAAGTATTGGTGTTGCACAATGCAAAGTTTATTTTGCACGGAAAACCATTGGTGCGTGGTATATAATTGTGATGCGCAA
>CBVK0101108484.1:0-17430 GCA_900067695.1 Picea abies | reverse complement strand
AAAAGTATTGGTGAATGGTCAGAGGATATCATCCATCATCCTCATGAAAGTGGCTGGAGAATTTGTCAAACCAAAGGGCATGACCAACCATTCAAAAAGGCCTTCCTTTGAATTGAAGGCAATATTCCATACATCTGTTTGTTCTATCGGGACCTGGTGGTAGCCATAATTTAGATCAATCTTACTTAAATATTTGGCCTCCATGAGTTGATCAAATAGGTCGTCGATTCGGGGAAATGGGTACCGGTTTCTGACTGTGATTTTATTCAGGGCCCGGTAATCAATGTAGAGTCGTCAGGTTCCATCTTTCTTTTGCACCAGCATGATTGGGCTCCCACAAGGTGAGGAGATGGGATGGTTGTGCACCTTGTGGAGAAGTTATTGGATCTATTGCTTGATCTCCTCATTCTCTAACATAGAGTGGCAATAGACCGACCCATTGGGTAGCGGTGCACCGAGGTTCAGATCGATGGGGTGCTTGACCTAACAGTGCAGAGGTACCCCAGTAGGTGAGGAGAAGATATCTGAGTATTCTTCGACAACATTATCTACTTTCTTCTGTTGTGTGGAGAGGTCGGTCGCAGAGACCCTGGATGTGGCTGTGATATTTCTCTCATCCTTAGAGCGAATCATGAAGAACACAAACTTCCCCGTCTAGTGAGAGATGACCTTCCTGCATTGCTTGGCAAAGATCAAGGAAATAGCATTAGGTGGGACTACCTTGGGTATCCTGTACAATTTCTTGTTCAAAGTAATAATAACACTATGAGGCCTAGACTCATATACAACATGATGTTTCCATAAATAAGGTTGGCCCAAAAGAACATCAAAAACTTCGAGGGAAGGAACATCACACAATACCTCGTCTTTGAAGGGCTTGATGTCATACGACAGTCGACACTATTGGCTGACGCGGATATCCCTTCCTTGGCGAAGCCATCCAATTGTGTAGGGTTGTGGGTGAGGTGTTGTCACCAGGGCTAGCCACTTGACAACCTCTGCTGATATCAGTTTCTTCTGGCTACCACTATCAACGATGAAGTGAAGTGGGGTGCCTTTTACCCACATCTATGAATGGAAGAGGTGCTCTTCTTCTTCTGGCTTGTCTAGTTCATCAGGCTGGAACTTGGTGGTAGCAACGGTGGCACTAGGTTCCACGTCAATGATCCATCTTCCCCTTTCTGGTTCTGACTCAGAGTCATAACCCACATCTGATTCAAAGGCTTTCACTTTGTCCACCAACGACTGCTTTGAGGAGCAGTCAGAGGTTTTATGCCAAGGGATCTTATGGAAGTCGCACCACTTCCCGGTATCTTTCTTTTCCTTTCTGGTGTCCTTCTTTGCTTGCGGCTTGGACTGGTTGTCCTGATACTTTCCATATTTTCTCTGTCCTTTGTTCTGTGGGTTGGGGCCGCACTTTCCTGGCTTTTTCTGTGAGGGGTTCCCGGGCCCAAATTGCCGTGTCTTTTGTTTGAGCTTCTGCTCAATTTTGACGGCATATCGGTAGGCCACGCCCAAGGATGAGATGTCTAGAAATTATATTTTGGTCTGGATGTATCTATGGAGAGAAAAATGATACTTGAGCACCATATGTCTCTCTAAATATTTGATACCCATCTTGGTGCACAAGGTGTGGAATATATTTGTGAACTCTAGCACTTCTTGGTCTCTTTCTTGCCGCAGTGTGGTCCCTTTGGTAAACAAGTCATCATAACTTCCAATAGGGTAGTATTGTTCCTTAATATCATCCCTAAAGGATTCCTAGGTGGTCGTGAATGTAAATAATGAGGTTTCCTCTATTTTCTTTTGCTCACAGAAATTTTCCCACCAATCTTTGACATGGGGAATGACTTTGAGGAGCGCAAAAGTAATCTTTTCTCTATTTGAAAAGTTATGGATAGAAAAATACCCTTCTAGTATATTCAACCACTTGTCTACACCATCTACATCTATCTGACCTTCAAATACAAGAATATGGAATTTTATTTGTACCTTGAAGGGGGTGGCACCTCCGCTCGAAGAAGACATGTCTCATGTTGGTAGCCACCAAAGGATTTGCGCAAAAATATCCATCAGCTCGTTCCTCTGTTGCATGAGGGATTCCTCAAGAAACATTTTGAAAGGATCTCCTGTCTCGTCATCTTTCTTTTCTCCTGCCATGAGAGGTCGCTTGGGCGTGCGACAGATTTGGTCCTCAAGAGAAACAAGATCAAGACCCAATTCTTTGTACTCTGACCTCATTAGGGACATGCATTAAGACGACAAGGAGCAGACCGCTATGATACCACCGATCTAAATTTTATGAGTAGAAAAAAATGACTACAGATTATTAACAGATGCTTAACACAGAATAACAGAGATACAGTAAAATTGGTTTTCTATTCAATAATGAAATAAGATGAAACTGCAAAATGCAGTAGAAAACAATCTTGATGGAATGGTGGCGGCTTATCTCTGAGAAGAGATGTGACGGTTGTGCTCATTCTCAAGAAGATGATTACAATGAGACTCTGAAGGCCTTTTTTACAATGAGGCTCTGAAGGCCTGTTGGAAATATCTATCCGAGGACTACAACTATTGACAAAAATTTCATGTTGAAACTATCAGATTGCTACATACCCAAAAAACTGTCGTTTAGGGACTCAAAACGGCTCCGGAAGTTCAGGACCCGAAAAACTGCTAAAAATAGTAAATTACCAAAATTGCCAGAAAGTTGTTTTGAGCCAGCTGGATCAGGTGTGCATAAGATATATAAGGTGTGGAAGAGAATTTCAAGAGTATTATTTGGGTCTAAAGTTGCAAGAGGCGTTTTCTTGGAGTTTTAAGGGTGCGTTATGAAAGAGTAAGGTCTATGATGTTGCAAAGTGCATTGTTTTGATGTTGTGATTCTGCACACTCGAATTATATTAAGAGAATGATGCTATGAGGTCCGCTAGGGTGTGAAGGTAAAATCTGACTAGGGTTTGAAGCTATGTCTAGGGTATGAAGTAAAGAGAGGCATTGGAACATGAAAGTTAAGGGTATAATGATGTTCTGAAATGGATGAATTATGAAGCACGAACATGAAGTCAAAATTACTCTATGTATGAATATCTTATAGTGTTACCTATACATTTCATATTGTGTTGGTGCTCAACTAAAGAGATTGGTGTCTCTAGTAGGTTGGTGCCTACACAATATCTTGTTGAGTTGTTGCTCAGTTGAAGACATTGGTGTCTCTAATAGGTTGGTGCCTACACAATATCTTGTTGAGTTGGTGCTCAGCTAAAGAGATTGGTGTCTCTATTAGGTTGGTTCCTACACGATTTTATAAAGATAAGTTTTTGTGGTTTTCTCCCACAAGTGTTTCCAAATAAAACTTGGTGTATTGTGATTTGAGTACATGCATCTATTGTCTTAAATTTAATGAATAGTTGATAAATGTTCATTTAAAGTAAACAGTATCTTATATTGTGTTGATGTGAGGAATGAAAATTCATCACTCAAACATTTTTAATCTCTCTAGGATAAGGTGAGATAGGTGAGAATGTTACCCTAGGTTTATAGCCTATTCAAAATAATCAATCAGCTCTCAAGAAAAATGTTCTTGGACCTGATGTTATTTTCAAGTTGTGTGTTTTTGCTAAAAATTAAAATATATATGTGTGTGTGTGTGTTTATAAAATTAAAATGAACAAAAAAAAATACATAGAATTTGAAAATCAGTAAGACTAGTCTCAATTGAGAATAAACTATATTTCTATTAATGAAAACTTTTTTGAGTTACAACAAAATGCCTCTTTTCAAACCCCTGCGAGGCTAAGGACCAAAATGATACGTAGAGGTCTAGGATGGAATTTCAACAATCATACAAATACAATTGGTGTCTAAATGACCGGGACTGAAATGTACTAGATCAACCAAGCCATAATCTCATCAAGTATTGACTGTGCAAACTAGTCTTAATCAAAACTGAAAATTAATTTAGAAATCCTAATGAAACTAAACATACTATCAATACAAATGAATGACCTTCTGAAGCATGTCAAATGTCTATGCTTCTTATTCCTTCTTTCTTTGCCACCTTTAGAATGATCATGTTGTCAACAAGAGTATTTGTCTCTTAAAGAACTCAAAAAATGAAAGAATGAAATTTAGAAATATCAATATGAAACAAGAGAAAAAATTATCAGAATTATTTCTCTCTAATTCCTCATGTCCTCCTTGACCTTCTATTCTTCATTTTATTCTCTAAAAGGTAGTTCTCCAAGTAGTTGAACTACTTTTAGTTATTTAAGTTAAATAAATGTAGTTAATAAATAGGACAAGTAATTTTATGATAAGGATAATTAATAAATAATATAATAACTAAATAGGTGGGGTCCCCCTCTATCATGCACCCTTTATTTCAATAATTGATTATACAATTTCCTTGTCGCTCCATAATATCATCAAATATAAAGAATCAACACCATATAACATACCATAAACATGCATCAAAATTACCATGACATGTATCACTTGTATCTCCCATAAATTAAGGTGATATTTTAAAGTTTCAAAAATAAATATCATGGTTCTACCATCTGTCCAAAATAATTCCATAGTCAAATGCCATAATAAACAAAATTTAAATAACGTGGGGATTTTTTTTTTTTTGAAAAATTCTTCCCTTTCCCTGATGAAGTCCTCATATTAAAACTTATTTTCTTCTAGTTGGGCTACCTCTGGATGCATATCAATTAAACTTCTCTTACCACTTCTTGTTGATTTTATTTTGGATTGAGAAAATGAGGAATATTTGGACATGTTGGTGGAGGTAATTGGTTGTTTTCCTTTGTCAACTTGAGATCCATGAGGAGTGGCTTTGTGATCTTTTGGAGGAGGAGGATATGTGTTTGTATAAACAATATGGACTGATGGTGTTGGGAGAACTGGAGGAGAAGGAAAAGACACACTAGTGGAAACAGTATGAACTGAAGGAGGAGGGGTTTCAATGGGCCATTGATTGGTACCAGAAGAAGGATTGGTGGGTATAGCACCCCATCCATCATTATGAGGTTGCACATGGGATTCAAGAACATTGAAAATACCGGGTTGAGGCTTCAATATGACATTAGGAGGTACTTGGAGCTGAGGCAAGGCATGTTGTCCACCAATATTTAAGTTCCTAGTTTGTATTAGTTGCTTCAATTCATCAGAATCAACATCAAAGTGAATAGATAACCTTAATTTCGTATGCCCCCCAGGTTTCCAAATGTGTTAGGCAATCCGCCTCTTCTTCCTCTATTTCCCCCTCTACTGCTACCCCTGCTAAGAAGCTCATCTATATCCATCATAGTCAAATTAGTACATGAAATATAAGATGCAGTAAAATTAAATATCTAATAAAAAATTTCATCGTGATCAATTTGGCTCTGAGATAACACTACCATGCAACATAAATGGGATATGAAAGGGAAAAGTGAAAACAAGGACAACAATACAAACTTTTCCATCATTCAACCATGAAAATTGTCATATGAAATAGACTGTCTATACATACGGACCACCATTTCTCAAGATATGTACAGACAAATTCAAGGGAATTATCCAATACTTCAACTTTAAACCATGTCTAGATGTATCTTCATGATACCAATCATCTAGAAACAATTCCCAATTCTTTTCCAATCATGTGTATATGTTGTAATAAAAATTTTCCTTTAATTAATAATGTTGGTCATACATATTGTATTTCTTTCATATTCACTTCATCTTAATTATATAGACAAAGATAGAAAATGGAAAAGGAATTTTAATGAATGGTATTTTAGGGAAATAACTTATGTAAAGTGAAATTAATGAGGAGTAATGGGTCTGTATAACAATCCATATATATTTCGTTATTTTCCTTTTTATGCCAATAAAATATAATTCATTGTACATATAACCATGAATAACATATCCATTGAAACCAACCATATGCATGAGCCCTTTAATGTACCTTCCTTCCCAAGCCATAACAAGAATGTATACACTATTATATCCATGTTATTCCATGCTTAAACTGAAGCTATAATAAAAATAAAATTATAGGTTGATGTCCAGAAAAGTTCAACACATTAGGAGTCTCAAAATACAATCATAGCCCATTTTAATTACTTCAATTATTAAAATGTGTGCCAAAATCATCAACCAACAACGTTTCCAACCAATAATAGAAATGGAATGAACTATACCAACATTGCATGCATGTGTAGCTTGACCAAGCCAAGTCAAACCCAAAGAATATTTCAACAAAAACCACAATGGATCGAAAACATAACTTTAATGGAAATTACATCTTGTATTCAGATATGAAAGACCCGAGTTCAAGTTTTGTAGCTATATTTTTAGGTTTGCAACTTATTCTTTTGAAATTGTCATATTTAAGCTTAGTTCAAACAAATTTGGATTGAAAGTGGAGTCTAATCTTTCCTTTGATATCTCAATCCCAATCGAAAAGAGAAGTTGGTCAATATGCATAAAGAATGTTTATTCACAACTAAAATTTAAAATGCCAAAAGACTTAATTTTCAATGAAAATGGCATGAGTGTATACGATTCCAGTGATGTGAGTTCACATTCATGAGGATTATTACAATATTAGGGTTAAAACCCAATCACCTCTTTTAAAACCAATAAATCCAGGAGTGAGGAAAAATGTTGAAGAACTAATTGTATGCAAATTTTATAAACCCAAACTAATCACCAAATGCAGGCTTCAACTTAGTCATAACCCACATCGAAAAATTTCAACCACATAATTTTAAAAATAACATATCAACTTAGGTGAAAAACAATGAGAGAAAATCTATGAACACCAAGTGGATTCGATCCTATAGGTATTTTTCAAAAGAGAAAGATATCATACAAACCATGGACTGCATAAAAAAAACCTCCAGGGATAAACATGTTATCTGGGCTTGACCCAAATAAAAAAAAATGACTGGAAATTGTAGAATAACTCAAACATAATACCAAGGATAGGGTGAAATATGAAAAACTTGGTGAAGTCTACCCGACTCTTAAACCTATTAATTTTATCCATAAACTAAGAAAACTTTCTTCTATTCAATCCAAAAATACCATAGCACCCATATAAACTTAAAGAGAACTCGGGTTCGAGTCTCATGCATGAAAACTAGGAGCTACCCTTTTTTTAACTATAATGGAAAGAGAAAATATAGAAAATGCAAACAAAACCCATTATTATCCTTCATCCAATAATCAATTTTTCATTTCCTTTTCTTCAAGAAATGGTAGAGTAGGGAGAGAATACTTTCATGCACATAACAATGCTAACCATATCCAATATAACTATATTTTAAAGACAAAGATGTATTGCACTAGATACCAAATGAAATGCAAGCTCATACCTTTCACAATGACACTTTTAAACTAGAGGTGAGAGGCAAATCAATTATGGAAACCACCAAGAGAGAGGGTCTCAACAAGAGAAGCTCATAGCTTCTTTTCTCAAATTTCAGTAGATAAAATAACCCAAATCCAAGGTAGAAAGGAAGTGATAGTGCACGGGAATGTGGAGAAAATTCCCACGTCCTGGAGCCTTCAGTGAATGGCCATATCTATCACGTCATCGATCAATCGATCCAACTCATTTTATGTCAAGTCATCAATACATAACTCTGACAACATGTGAAATTTACACCATATCAAATCAAATAAGCATTGAACTTGTTGCCACATAACTCGCAACCTCGGAACAAACCATATTATGAACCATATACCACATGTAATATGTATTGACCAAGATAGTTGTATATCATATGTGAGCTCATTATCAAATGCCAACAAAAAACCAAAGTTGCATATTGTATACTTCAATCTGAGTATAAGTCATACGTGGGTTGTCTTCCATGCAAAGTATTTCCTCTAATATGATGCTTCAATCATAATAACCAAACTTTTAAACAACTTGCGATGATTCCCATCATAATATGACCCAAAATCAACACAATCTATGGTATGTAATCTTCAAATCGATCCCTATGGTATTTAAACCATATATATATAAAACTATGTGGTCATGTATTGACCAAAATATTTTCCTTCAAAGTATACAAACTATTGAACGTGATATATAATGTCAACAATATATATGGAGTTTGTTAGGAAGCTTGTATTCCATATTTTTAAGATTCAAAATTTAAACCACATGTTTGGGTTTGGATAAATTTCTCTTGGAAACCTTTTATGAATGTTTTCATGGTGCTAGAAGACATGGAGATTTTTTCAGCTTTCATACCCAAATGAAAGTAATCCTTTTCAATATCAATCATATGCATAGAAAAATAACCATGAACCATTTCTTCAAGAGGAAAAAAGTGAAGTATATCATGTTGAGGAAAAGCTTAATGAACCAATATTTTGCTTTTAATCCTTGGGACCCCACCTATTAGCTATATAGTAGTAATTATAATAGGCTTCGCAATACTTTGCGATATTTCATAGTAGGTGACGATATTTTGAGTCAACATACTCATTCACCCCCGCTCCTCTCAGTATAAGCACAAGTTAAATAAAAAGGACATTCCAACCCTAAGGAACCCTGGAAATCAATGAACTCAGGATAAGAGTGGATATGCACAATCGAAAGGGACTTCAGTCATGAAGGAACAAAGTATGCTACATTTTTCTCCTTCTCTTGTCAACGATATTCATTTTGATTCTTTGTTAGAATTCATTGGTGATAACCCTAGCTCGAAGGCTCTCGTGCTACCCTTAGTGGGTTTAGGTGAGGTAATTTCAACTATTGATCGAGACTTGGAGGGGTTCGAACCCTCTATCTTTTTTTTTTCAAAATAATCTAGAAGTAACTCTCCTTCCCCTTCAAAGCCGACTAAGATTCCCCCTCTGTGATATCAGTTGCACTCATGTAACCCCTCGAGTATAGAGGAACAAGGGGTAGTTTAAGTGGGATTGGATCCCTTCGTTGAGTCACCAATGCATTTAGGGTGCAAGTATAACATTTTGAAAACCAAAAACAAGGCCTTGAGGAGGTACAACAGGGAAAAAAAATGACCATAGTCAAGACACTTAGAGATGAGAATCCCTTAGGAGTGGTCTCGCCATGATTATTTGTCTCTTGACGTGAGAGGGGTAGGGGGTTCCCATAAGAGACAAGCCTTCAAAAGATTTTTTTTACTTTATAATCCTGATCTCGTACTTTTACACAAGACATTTCCCCCTGGGGCCAAAGCAATTGAAATTTTGGTGCCTCTTCTGCCTAATTGGAGATTTCGCACAATAGACACTATGGGTATGTCTAGGGTGTTCTTAATGGTTTGGAATTCCTCCTTTGTATCCTTAAAAATTGGTTTTCTTGTCGTGTGTATTTTTTTAGAAGGGGAGTCAAAGGACAAAGGCAAGGTCTTCAAAATCATTAATTTGTATGGAACTTATGTAGACCAAAGGCATTTTGGGGACTTGTTGAAAGAGCGATTGGTTATGAGAGAGGATGATGTTATCCTTGGTGGTGACCTTAAATTGAATCTATCCCCAAGAGAGGTTTGGTGGGAGTAAACAAGGAAGGATCTATTATATTAGTACTTTTTTCACCTATTCGAAGAGCTTAAATTTGTTGACATTGAACCCGTTCAAGTGGCTCTGACTTGGAGGAATGGGAGAAGTGGATCTTCAGGGATTTCAAAGCATCTAGACACATTTATGATGGTATAAATTTTTTTGGAGGAATAAAGGTACGAGTCTTAGGTTGATGTATGTGAATAATCTAATCATTGCCTAATTATTCTTCAATTGGAAAATACTAACAAGAAACCCCTAGGTCCTTTCAAATTTAATCATACTTGTTTGGATAAGGAGGGATTCAGGAATCTCAACTACAACAATTAGAAAAATTTTAATCCATCAATGGGGGATTGTATTATGTCTCAATTATTTTCAAACCTAAATCAAGTTAAGAAGTTGGTTGTAGATTGGGACAAGAAGAAAAGGGTCTCTAGTCAGGTTGATCTACTCAAGGTAGAAGATAAGATTATCATGAGGCTATTCTCTCAAATATGGTAGGGTTATTTACTCTTGATGAACAATAAGAGTTAAGAGATTAGGATGATCCAAAATTAGTGCTAAACTGATTTGTTACACTAATTTTAATTCTTATACAAATATTCTCAATTTTCCTGTAATTTCATTAAAAATTGGCTTAAATAAATTAAAGTTGGCAATTTAAAGAATTGAAATTGAGAATAGAAAAAAAAATAATCATAGACAACACTTAGAAAATTGATAATGGAGTTCACCCCGCTTGGGTTACTTCTCTGAGTCCACTTCAATCAAGGAACTGGTCCATTAAAAATGATGTAAAATACAACATTTCATCTCTATACGTCAAAGAATGGTGTTCAAACTGAAAATGATTCATTAGTGTTCTCTAGGAAGACAATAAAATATGCCTCCCAACCTTCATTGGCTTCTTCCCACAACAATGAACACAAATTTCCTATTTTCCCATTAAAGGGTCTTATATCTCTACGTTCAAAGACAATTTGATCCATTATATGACACTTTCTAAGTGTGTGGTATAATGGTAAGCAACTATTTTTTGCACAAAAGGATGGGGTTCGAATCCCCTTAAATCTGCCTCCCTTCATTTTTGTATGGATAATGCATATCCCACATATATTATGTAACATCAATCCATACTATATAAATGTATTGCGGGTTGGATGAAAGGTGTATTAATAGCATGTATGGAGCAATTCATGGGTTTCATTAATGGCATGTGATGCACGTAGGTATTGTTGGTTGGCACGATAGAAATTTTAGGTGGCACATATTTTATATGGTTTTTTAAAAATCGTTTTTTGAGATTTATCCCATGTTGATTTGGACTTTAAATCACAATGTATTTTTAAATGTAACCTCCACACTTATGGATTCAAATGTGAAGTGTCGGTGCCATGTTGAATCCATAATTGCAAACTTTTGGGGATTATCATACATGCCCTTTGGTTTGAATACCAAACAAACCTTGTCATATGTTTCCTTCTGATTGGTCCACATGTCAGAATATTATTGGTGCATGTGTTAGCATTGTACCTTTTTTACCTATTTTCCTTTACCTTCAACAAGTCATATCTTTTTCATACGATATATGTTTGACCCTGTTCAAATTGTGTTGGAAATTTATTGACAAGCTCTTCAACATGTACACATTTTTCAGCAAATTTTGGGACCATCTGATTGGATCAGTTATGGGGATCCGCTTGGATCAATTCTCCCCACTAAGAAGTTTTTGGACCAACAAAAGTCAAATTTCATTAAGAAAGTAAGTGAGGGTAAAGCTCCCTCACTTTTCCAGTTTCCATCCATTGTTATTTACTTAGATGCATTGCTTTTAGACCCACAAGAATAACTTCCACATCTCCTCTTCGTGAATTCCTCTCCCTCCTATCAAGAATAACATCTTCCTACAACTCATTGAGATATTCAGAAGAAAAATCATCAATAGAAGGAACTTGAACATTCTCACCTTGATTCATGATCATAGGAGGTTCATATAGTTTCACCTTTTCAACATTAACCATGGAATACATCTGCATATATGGAGGTAACTCTAACCCAAAAGCGTTTCCATCAATATTTTCCAAAATTTTGAATGGACCATACTTGATTGGCTTGATATTTTTACCTTCACCTTTAAGTCATTCCTTGCTTATATATAGCCAAGTTTGATCACAAAATTGGAAGTGATGATCAACTTAATGCTTGTCATTCCTAGCCTTATACTTGGCTTGGATTTTCTCCAACTATTCATGTACATCTTGATGAACCAATTGGATCTTCTGGATGAACTTATTGGCTTTGTCTGCATCATTGTTTTTATCTACCATTGACTGTTTCCCAAGAGTGAATTCCAAAGGAGACTTAGGAAAATATCATGCATGTAGAAGAATGTATGGCATGGTTATAGGCATGCTATACATAATAAAACTATTCTTCCCAAAGCTTAAGATTCTTGCTATAATATCCTCAAATTGTATCATTGTCTTGTTGATCACTTTCATTTGTCCATCGATCTATGGATGAAAATAAGTTCTCTTATGAAGCTTAGTGTCCATTAACCCCCACAAAGTTGACCAAAATTCCCCAATAAAGAGAGAGTCTCGATAGAATACAATGGATGTGGGAAAACTGAAATGAACCTAAATATGTTGGAAGAAAAAATGTGCAGTCGTTTCTCCTATCACCTATTTCTTATAAGGTACTAAGACACACAATTTGCTAAATCTTCCCCCAACAACATATACATAGTCATGACCTTTCCTATACATAGGCATACCCCCTCAAAAATCCATAGACACACTTTCTCATGGACGAGAAGGTACAAGAAGTGGCATATACAAACCCAATTTTATGTTACTTGGTTTGCTATTGGCACACATGGCACATCCTTTTACATATTTGGCTATAGTTTCATACATCTGAGGCTAATAACAATAGTGTTATAACTGAGGTACTTTTTTACCTACTCCAAAATGATTGGAAATGAGAGAAGTATGTACTTCTCTGATTATATGCACTCGTTCATCTCATGTAATACATAATTTACCAAGATGATATAGAAATTTTTCATGTACTTGATAATCTAATTCTTCCACTTTAGTACCAGGGATTATTGTTTCATATACATCCTTAAAGTCTTCATCTCTAGCATATTGTTCAATGTAAAATTCATGAGCTAAAGAGCGGTGTTGTAAAACAATGGATGCATCATCAAAATGTCTTGATAACATATCAACAACTTGTTTTATATACCTTTATTATATGTAATGACCAAATGGAATTGTTGCAATAATACCATCCATCGGAAATGACATGACTGTTTTAGCTTGGTTTGTGATTGGAGATATTGCAAAGGCTAATGATTTGTATGGATGATTGTCTCTTTACCCATCAAATAGTGTTTCCATTTCTTCACACTATGAACCAGAGAATACCATTCTTTTTCATAATTAGGATAATTTCTTATTGCAACAGTGAAGGTCTCAGAATGGTAACAATATGGCTTCCTCCTTTGTATTAACACTACTTCCATGGCATAATCAATTGCATCGGTTTCTATCTCAAATGGTTGTTATAAATTTGGCAATGCAAGAAATAGGGCTTTATTGATCTTCACTTTCAAAGTCTCAAAGGATTTTTGTTGTTTTCCTCCCCACTGAAAGACCTACTTAGTACTTTTCAAATCATGTAAAGGAGATGCAATAAACAAAAAGTTAGCAATGAACTTCCTCCAATACTAGACTACCCCCAGAAAGCTTCTAAATTTTGTTACATTATTAAACTTAGGCCACTTCATAATGGCTTCAACTTTAGAGGGATCAATTTTCAATTCACCACCACATACAATATAGCCCAAATAAACTAAAGGTGGTTTCTCAAATTCACATTTTGACATCTTTAGGCACAATTTATCCTTTTTAAAAACATCTAATATTTTCCTAACATGTTCTACATGATCTTCCCAATTGTTACTGAAAATAAATATATCATCTAAGTATACTATTACAAAATCGTATATAAATGACCAGAATACATCATTTATAACCTGCATGAAAGTGGCAGGAGCATTAAAAATCCCATAGGGAATAACCAACCATTCAAATAGACCTTGTTTTGTTTTAAAAGCAATTGTCCAAATATCACGTTCAAAAATCCTTATTTGATGAAAACCACTTTTTAATTCTAAATTAGTGAAATAAGTTACATTTTTCAATTGATTCAACAAATCATCAATATGAGGAAGAGGGTAACTAATCTTCACCATAATTATCTTCAATTCCTGGAAATCCAAAAACATTCTCCATGTACCATGTTTCTTTGGTACCAACACAATGGTCAATCTCCATGGATAAGTACTTAGTCGGATGACTCCTTTCTCAAGAAACTCCTGAACTTGCTTATTTATTTCTTCATTCTCAATCACTGATAACATGTACATGCCAATGTTAGGAAGAGGTGCATCTTGTTGCAACTATATCTTATGTTGTATCTCTCTCCTTGGAGGTAATCCTTTTGGTTCCTGAAACACTTCATCATATTTAGAAATAATATTAACTAATTCATCTGTATGATTAGGATCACACCCTTTAAAATCTTAGGATTTAACATCATTCTTAGATTTTACAATAATGAGTGCAAAATTTTTTCTTGCATTTACAAGCCTTTTCATTCATCCTATAGAAACAAGAGACAAGTTAATTTTCTCATGATGGGATCTTATGATATACTCAATCCCATCCTTTGCAAGATGATACTTGTTATCCTCCTTGTAGAATATAGCTTTCCTATCATACAAATAAGGACTTTTGAAAAAAAAATTCCACAAATATCAAGTGGTATCACATCTAATTCTACCTCATTAGTGAGCTTAGAGATGATTGCAAATCTAAGCTTACATTGTTTTGATACCTATCATTTAACATCTCCACATAACCATCCTAAAGAACATGGTTTTGGATGAGGTTCAATTTTAATTCCCAATGTCTTAAAAATTTATTCATAAATGATATTATCTTGCAAACCACTACCAAAGAGTATATCAATCTTTGTATGTTTTGAGATGAATCTAATATGGAATAGATCGCCTATTTTAATATCATCATGCATAGTTTTAGCTTTTAAAGAATGAGTATTAGAACTAGAACTAGAAGAATAATATACACCTTGTATTCCCATGGTGATGATCTTGGTTCCATCACCTAAATATGATCCAAGATCCTATTGGATTGTAGTTGTTGTTCCCAAGATTAAAACTAAGGCTTAAAGAATAATGTCAGGCATCAGAAATATAAAGGGATGTTTTTGAAATGTGTTTTTTCTTCCGTTAGTTATATAAGAATTAATCCTCAAATGAAAATAATGACATAACAGGATAGAGGTCGTAATTTGTCGTCTGAGTCGATTTATAAAATCAAATGATGTGAGGGAAACTTACAAAACTGTTAAACAAAAGGAGGCATCAATGCAAGTTGAATCTTACCTTGTTCACAGTAGAAGAAATTAAAGAATGCACCCTTGAAAGGATATGAGATACAGTAATCCAAGTAGCTCACAGGTCTTGTATATACTTATAGAAAATACAGAGGAAAAATTGCTTGCTTATCAAACAACCAATAAAATGTGACTACAGTAGTAGTAGTAATAAATTGAAATCACTCACTTATCAAGGAATAACATAAGGGAAACTAGAAATATGGAATACAAGAGGAAAACATAACTCAAACTGCACAAAAATTGGAATCCTTGTTTTCACTTGTATTAATTCTCACAAAAGGAGAGTTCTCACTATTACATTCAGCAAGAGGCAGCCTGTGTTAAGTATTCAACCTATGTATTTATACAAAAATGATCTCAACCCTAAGTGGTTGGAATTCTCCTAATTCAAAAACATTAAATATTACAATATGTGAAATTTGAAGAGTTTCATTCGCACATTCTTTGTCTCTTTGCATGTTGGCAAAGATGTTTCTTCTTCTTGTCCTCCAGCTCAGAAGAAACTGGCCTCTAATCATGACCTATGTAAATGGTATGCACACGTTGTCTCATTTGTTCCCAAATGTGTTGGTTTTTCCTTGCTCGACACACTGAACACATCTTCCTACAAACTACACCACCAATCTAGAAGGCTATGTTGTTTCATTCACCTCAAAAGTATATAACTTATTTTTTTATGTGAGGAAGACTCTCTTCCATTCTCTTAGCTTTTAAAGATTTAGACTGTAGTCGCGGACTAGGAATGACTATCCACTTATTAATTTGGATAATGTCAATTTGTTTCAATTGCAAGATTGTGGACAGGGCTTCTTCCATGCTCATCTTGGAATGAAGTTGATTCTTTTCAATATCATTTTTCCCTAGGGATTCAAAGATACTATCTATTTCAATGTCCAATGACTCTTTGTCGAGTGAGGAACATGCCTCTTCACAATATTTCTCCACTTCCCAGGCTAACCTTTTAATTTCAACTAAATTTGTCTCCCAAGTTTTCAGTATTATATCGCCTTGAGTTTGCTCTGAAAGAGAGAATCTAGTGGACCTGGCTACTTCATCCTTTATTGCTGATAAAACGACCTCCTAAAATGTAACTCAAGCTGCAATGGCCTCTCTCTCCTTTAGGTTAATGTTATTTAAAGAATGGTCTGCCACTGAATAATAGTTTTGAACAACTTCTACTTTAGTCAAAAGGTTTTACTGGGTTGATTCCAACTTCTCATGCATCTCCAATGCCTGGGCTTGGAAAATCTCCATATCCACTGCCGTGTCCTCAGTCAAGTTTACTTTATCCTGCAATTGTTTGACCAAATCTTCCTGTTGAATGGTCAATTCTCTACTTGGCTGTGATTTTTTATCCATTTCATCAAGACTGATTTTGAGTTGCTGGATTTCTTGTCTGTCACAAGATCTGATTTTCTCAAAACCTTTATTCATCTCATTTATCACACTTTGTTCCACAGTATTTATGTGTTTTTGCAGTTGTTTCACTGACATATATTTTTGATTCAGTTGTTCTGTTATATTCCCAACTAAACATTGATTTGTTGTGGCAAAATATCCTAATGTGTCTTCCACTTCCATAGAAAATTTTGCCTCCTCTAAAGCCTGACCATCAGATAGCACTTTGTTCCTTTTGATAGTTGAACTCTCCCTTTGGTTCGTTTATCTTTTTACCACAACCCTCCTCCTCTTGTTGTAGAAGAAGTCAGAAGGGGGCATTTCTTCAACCAAAATAGGAGTGAGATCCTCTATAAAAATGACTTTGACATTTGGGCTCCCCCTACTGGACTGTAAAGGTGTGACCGATTTGATAGGGTTGCATATCTCGACGGATGGTTGTTTCCCTACTGTGTTTGTAGCCGATTTTTCTGGTGTGGAAAGTGATTTCTCTTCACCCTTTTTTATCAAAGCTTCAACTTGAGCTTTAGTTTGATCATCTAGTGGATTTGATGATGTAGTATTTGCTTTCTATGTCATAACCTCTATTTTCTCTGAATTTTCCTTAATGTCTCATCCACTGGAACTTCCTGTTTCTAATTTCTGGGTCGCAACTTCTTGTGTGGATGGATATGTTGGGGCTCCTCCCTATAAGACTTTAGGCATGCTATTTCTTCAGTGCCTTCGAAAATTATAGAACTCACATAATTCTTCTGGAGCTAGAGTTCAGACTCGGATCAACACTTCTTGATAAGATCTTGCTCCTTGGAATATCTCATCCTGTGGGGAGTCTTCATGCTCGTATCTTTTCAGATTGTAATGAGCCATGTGATTTCCCATGATATTATGGGGATCATGTTTCTTGAATTCAATATTAACAAGCTTAATGTCTTCCAGGGCCACAACCTCTACCTTTGAGTGGCTGAAATATGACAGCATGAACATACCAAC
>CBVK0101108480.1:0-24350 GCA_900067695.1 Picea abies | reverse complement strand
AATAATGAGTCATCTATACACTTTTCCAACAATGCATCATATACCAATGAAACCACATCGATCCATCTTCATCATGTATCAATGACAACTCATTGATCCATATTCATCTATGCATTCTCATCAAGGACAATACATATTATATTACATTAATCATCAATCAATCAATCCTTTGACATCAATCAATCACTTGACATCAATCAATCAAACCATTGGCATCAATGACAACATGATCCAACAGCCTTGTGGTGTTAATGGATGTGTTAGGGTTGTGTTTATTGTTAGCATAAGAGAAACAAGGTTTTGAACCCCTGTCATTACATTTCTTGCATGCAAGGTGTGACATATCTTCCATGGTTTAATGTTACTCAAACTATTGGTTCGAATATTTAGACAGAGGCTTGTCAATTGGATTTTGGGTCAACTCATTTTTCATTGTTATGCTGATAATTGATGTGCTAAAAATCACTTGCTTATCATATGATTCAATTTCATCACTTACGGTCACAACACAGGCATGTCATTGCGATGATTGGTTGATATATTTGGTGTCTTATGAATTTCCATCATCTCTTTTGCAAATAGAATGCCCATTTATATTTTGGGTATGATTGGATATCATTGTTTGAAAACTCAGTTCATGTTGTGGATAATATGTGCATTCAAATGATGGTTGATGGTGATGAAGTTCATTGTTTAATATGAATAAAGAGACAATGTTTTGATTGGATCTAGTTTGAATTATTATTTGTATGTCTCTTTTGGTATTTCGAGCATTGTTCTCATGAAATCATGCATTTGTTGGTTGTTAATTATGGTTTTTGAGGCAGTAATATGTAATGGTTGGATTGAAGACAGGATATGGTGTTATGACGAAATTGGAACATAGGTTTTAATCAATTTGTAATTAATAAATGATGTTTGGAATGTGAGTGTGAATAATTAAAAATGAATATTTTGTGATTTAATGATGGAATTGTTATGAGACATTCTTAAAACTGTGATTTTAAATTAATAAATTGGTTATGAGATGGATGATCAGTAAAGTGTAGACTTAAATTTTATTTGTTGAACACTATGGTTGTATGATGATTATAATTATGTTTATTGGAACTAAAAGAAATGAATGGTAAAGTGAAATGATTATGAAATAAATTGTAGTAAAAAGCATGTCCATTCTTACATATTCCTATCATACTTACCATTTTCCACTCATTACAATTCCTTTTCATTGTCCCAAGTACCTATTTTATCCCATGCTTTAATTACAATTGTATGAAGTGTTTCATAACTGAATTAGATAAGTCAAGAAGAAAGTGTTCAATTTGTTTGAAGTCTACTATGTTTCACTCCCAAAGATGCTGATGAGATGTGATGAATATGATCATAATGTTTTGGTGGAACTATTCATGGTAAATGAATAGTCCAGGTTGCATATCCTTGTCATACTTGCCATCTTCTGCTCATTACAAACGTGATTATAGAGCCCCAAGAGCCCTTCTAAATCCATGTTTTAAGTGATTACTAGTTCTGGTATATGGAATGCATCATGATTTCTTGCATATGTATTGTTATGTATAGATCCAAGTTTAAATAATTACTTTAAAAAAAAATTAGATGATTGATTAGTCATGCTTTGGTTTTGATGTGTGTAAATGTGTGTTAGCATGAGATTTTTCAATAAGGGAAATCACAACAGAAGGGGTAATAATAGAGGTAGAGGATTGGGCCCCTAGAAAAGGGGTAACAAAAGACTAAGGTTCTTTATACATTTGGATTCATATTTAGAAGAATTTAATGGGTTGTTGCAGATAGGTTTCCTTAACTTGGTTGGTCAACAAGCTTACAGGCCCATCCCTAACAATCCTCACTCGAGCATTGGTATACGAGTCCCAAATCGTAATTCTTCTCCTTTAGTTATGCCAGACCGAGATGGTTGGAAAGACATTGTACACCATCCTCCTAGACATTCACAAGGTTGGTCAAACATTAACCACCCCAACAACCTCCTTTCCATACTTGGCCTACTCATTCATTTCCACCACCACCTACTCTACACCCAAACTTATAGCCTCAATCCCAATCTTCAGATGCACGTCATAAATCCAAAATCCCTGAGCTTGAAGGAAACGTCGACGAACATAAAATAGCAACAACCAAGTCAAAATCATCACAAAAGTCTTCTCATTTAGTCACTTCCCACATGCAGGAGAATGATAAAAAATATGCTAAGGAAGATTCATCAATAGGAAAGAATGAAGGGGATGAGAGAAGTCATAGCAAGAGAGGGGCAACGTCTCACAGTAAATATGGTTTTTCATGACCAATTTGGTTTACTTTGGCACCTATACATGGAATTATTTGAGCTTTATTTTGGAAATATTCATCTTTTACAACATATCATTTTGGGATAGCTCATATATATTTTTGACAGCTCATATTTTGACAGTTTTATTTTGGAGAGCCTTGTATATTGTATGCTTCATGTTTGGACAAATTTATATGATTGCTAGATTTTAATTAATTGAATCACTGCCACATGGAGTGACAAGGGGGATCCTTTGAATATTCCATCTTATGCATGATAATGACATGGATTGTATGATGTTGCAAGTGATGTGTCATGTATTTAAGGTGGAAGATACAATGATGAAATGGATTATTAATTCATTAAAGTCAATTAGGGGGTCCCCACTTATAATTTTTATTTAGTACCCTTATCATATTATTATTATTATTATTATTTATTAATTTACTTGACAACTCTCATATTAACTAACTAATTGTTAGTTAATGAGTTAACTAAAAGTGATTGAGTGATTCAACTACCTTGGAGATATTAAATGGAGCATGTTGAACAAAGTAAAAGGAAGGAAGAACACATTTCTCTAATAAGGTTTTCTCTTACTTCCAAGTGATATTTCATTACTACTTCATTCATCTTTGATTTCTAAGTTGAGACACTTGTTTTGACAACAAGGTCTATTGATGGTGACGAAAATATAGGACCAGGGAGCATTGAATTCTAATATGCTTCTAGGTTTATTGTTTGTATGATAGTCTGCAAACTTGTTTTACTTTCTGGATTAATTTCTTAGTGCTAATTAGGATTCTTTTGCAGAGTCCTAATAGAGTGCAAGTTGTAGTTGTTGTCTTATCTTTACATCATCCTTGGTCTCATTTGAAGGCAACAATGGCCTATGTGTGTGTTACCCTAGGATTCTAGACTTTCATCCGATCCGTACTCTGAGAGTATGTGAAGTGTATTGGTTGTTACAAAATGAATGAATGAATAAAATCATTGATGTTTTTGCAACTCATCTTGGTCCATCTTGTTTCTATCAGATTATGTGATTTTGCGTCTTCTTCAGAAATTTTAATTTTAAAAAATCAAATTTCTTTATTTCAGTTTGCATTATGATAAATAATAAAAACAATAATTGGTATTTAAATTTAATACCTTTAAGGTTGATTGAATCATCAATAAGGCTATAAATTAGGGTAACAATCCCACATATCTTTTCCTAGCCAGGCAAGATTTGAAAAAATGTTGTGAGGAGAGCTTCCATATCTTTTCCTCAACACAGTAGACATCATAAACATAACACAAAAACACATCATGAAACAAGGTTTTAACGTGGTTCGCCCAAAATTGGGCTATGTCCACAATGATTGGCTTCTTATTTTGTTCATTGAAATATCCTTACAGCTGAACACTACGCTTACAATAAGATGTATCAATTAACATTACCCAAACCTTCCTCAGTTGTTTTGTTGTAGTGAAAGCTGAACTCCTACAAAATTCAGTCATAACTCAAAACACTCTCACTCCAGGACTCATTACCAAAACTCAACTCAACTTATTTCCTCCAAAAATCACCCCTTCTACCCAAAAACCGATTACAATTTATATCTTTACAATAGGGATAAGCTCGTTACAAAATGGTTACAAAGTGGAAAAAATGTCCACAAAATCCTAACTACATTTCTCCTTCTGGACGTTGATCCCTGAATATGCTCCAACTTCTTTACATGTGCACTACTCCTTAACTAAAATTTGTTGTGATACGCTCCTACATGATTCCCAAGAATTATCCAAAATAGCCTACTCCAACACTCATGAATGGATGTGAGGAATTCATTACAGCCATTCAACATAACATTCATTCATTATACCATTCAGTATGTGGACATAACTATAACAACATACAACAGATTCGTATTACCCAACATACATAAAGTGCACATAATAGCCATAACAACAAACAAACACATAACAACAAAACACAAAGACACCATGTTTAACATGGTTCACCCCAAACTGGGTTATGTCCACAATGACAAGCTTCTTATATTATCATTCAACATCATATCTTACAAATGGTTCACACTATGCTCATACATGATATCATAGTTATCCCCAAAATGCCCTTTTCATTCGAGCATAGAGTGCACACTTAGCTTATTCTCTCCTTTCCAACTAAGCTCACTTTCTCAACATGACTCATCTTAGACTTATCACTACCTCAATATGTCGATTGATGCATAACTATTTTTGAACTATTTTACTGAAAAAACCATTTACATATTTATACATTTAATTTAGGGCTTAGCCCATTACAAAATGGAATAAAATTATTAACTAAATTCCTCCTTTCACGTGCATTGACCCCTAAAAATGTGCTACTGACTCGTTGCATGGTTTTCTCCTGCATGATTCCCAAAACTAGTCAAAAAATTTCCTACTCCAACACTCCCTTTGATATTGCCAACCTTCAGAGATACTTACTCCTTGTTCTCTTCCACCCTGTTTCTTTCCATAGATCATATAGGTTGGACCTTTAGCATATATAAATTTCTCTCTCTAAATCCAAAAACATTTGTTATGTTTAAGCTATATCCTCTGGGATTGATCAATGCATGCCCATCCTAGAATTCTACGTCAAATCACTTCTTCTTAATTGTTGATATTGAGAGCACACTCCTACTGAGTTCTAGAAGCCATAACATGCCATCACTCTCAGCACACCTCCTGACTCCATCCAGAATGAAATTGTTCTATATCCCTTTATTGCATGCTTGGTCCCCATACTAGGTTCCACATGTATGTCTGACTTTGACTCTATGAAGCTCTCAAACAACTCATGTGCTCATGTCATATGACATGTGGCTCCACTATCTATTATCCATGCACCGACCAATATGGTTCCCAAGGAAGTTTGGGAAACAAGATACAACTCTCTATGTTCAAACTTCTTGGAAAAATCATTCATTTGAGTCTTTGCAAATGTAGCTACCCCTATTTTTGTTTTGGTCACACCCTTCTTCTTTTTCATACATTGTCCTCCATAATGCAGAATATTGTGACACAAAAAGAACTTGAATTTTCTCATGTCCTTCTTCTTGTTGTGTTGAGAGGTAGACTCTCTACTAGAAATCTTCTTGAACTTTCCCTTCTTTTCCTGGATGGAAAGAGAAAGGTTCTCATCATCATTCTTGTGTCAATCTCCATTCAATTATTCATCTCAATTTTTTTCTTGAATGAATTCATCCCACAACCTCGTCCAATTGTAAATTCTAACCCTGTACAATACCTACTGCAAATAGATATTCATAAAAAGAACAAAAAAGATACAATGGCAAATACAAACATTACACAGATATGTTTCCCCTTGAAACCCAAACCAGGAAAACTGATATATTCTATATTCATTCATTGTGTTACAATGTTTACAATAAAAAATACATATAGGATCCAGCGGCATGAAAAACCCTAACCCAATGACCTGGATTAGTCCAAAACCCTAATTCCTTAATCGGAAATAGAAAACCATTGGCAAAGAAACCATGTGCCAAAAAACAACCTAAATATAATGTGGTGCCAAAAAGGCAGTCTTGATGTAGAAAAACCACCTAAAGACACTACTAATCATGCAAATAATATAACACATACCAAACATTCTCCCACTTATTGTTTTCTTTACATACAGGGGGTTATAGGGTTACATAGTCAACAATCCAGGGCAGCAATGCCCATGGATCCTCTACACCAAGAGAACTTCTCAATGCTCACAGATTTTGTTAATGAGTCTGTAACATTCTTCAAAGTGTCAAAATTCATCAGTGATACTTTATTTTCTTCAATCATGTCTCTCACAAAGTGATATTAAACATCAATGTGCTTTGTCTTTGAATGATAAGAAGGGTTCTTCACCAGAAAAATTGCACTCTAACTGTCACACTCTATCCTTACAGCTTGTTGTACCAACCTAATACCTGAACACAATATTTGTAACCATAATTCTTCCTTAATTTCATGAGTGGATGCCATGTATTCAGCTTCTATTGTTGAAAGTGGCACTAGAGCCTGTCTTTTTCTCATCCAACTTATTGCTCCTCCAAACAAGTTAAACACATACCCGCTTGTACCTCTCCTACGATCCAAATCTCCAGCCCAGTCTTCATACACAAAGCCATGTATATCCACCACTCTGTCCAATCCCAGTCTTCCTTTGTAGCACAATCCATATCTAGCAGTGCCACACAAATACCTGAAAACCCTTTTTACTGTTGTCCAATGCTCCTTCCCTGGTTTTGATATATACCCGCTCAAAACTCCCACTGCATGTGAAAATTCTGGTCTAGTACAAACCATTGCATACATCAAAATACCAACTACACTCGCATATGGAACATGAGACATGTCCTCCTCTTCTTCATGTGCCTTGGGACACTGATCCACAGATAGCTTTACACCAACAGGAATAGGAATCTTGACTGGTTTACATTCCTGCATATTAAACCTCTACAATATTGTCTTAACATATTCTCTCTGATTTAACCAGAGTTTTCTCCTTTTCCGATCTCTTTTAATTTCCATGCCCAAAATGAAATTTGAAGAACCGATATCCTTCATGTCAAATTTAGAGGACAACTGAGTTTTCACATCCTGGATAATCTCCTTGTTGTTTCCTATCAGCAACATGTCATCCACATATAAGACCAAATAAATCAAATGATCACCAATTAATTTAAAATACACAATGATATTCTTTGCTTCTTCTGAAGCCAAGTCCCAACATATAAGTATCAATTTTTTGATACCACATTCTTGGTGATTTTTTTAAACCATACAGGGACTTTTTCATTTTGCATACCAGCTCCTTCTTTCCCTTCACAACATAACCTTCTGGTTGCTTCATATGGATTTTTTATTCCAGATCCCCATGTAGGAATGTTGTCTTCACATCCATTTATTCTATTTCAAAATCAAATGCAGCAACAACACATAACATAAATCTTATGGAGGTTAACTTGGCAACAGGAGAAAAAATCTCACCAAAATCAATTCCCTCAACCTAGGAATAACCCTTTGCTACTAACCAAGCTTTGTATTTCTCCACTTTTCCTTCTGCATTCAAATTCTTTTTAAATACCCATTTGTTTCCAATGGTATTTCTTCCATTTGGAAACTCCACTAGATCCCAAACCTCATTCTTATCCAAAGATGCCATTTCTTTTTCCATGGCCCTTTTCCATAGATTTCCATCCTCTGAATCAATTGCCTCCCTGATAGTTCTAGGATCATCATCAATAATAGACAAAGAAAAATTTGAACGGAAATCAGATGGACTATACCTTTCCGGTAGCCTTCTTTCTCAATCTAATCTCCTCAATATAATTGGCCTCCTAACTGCTATAGTGTCACCATGAACAACAATTAGGAAGATACTCTCTAGTACCTCGATAGTCTGGTAGTATGACTAAGGGCATGGTCTAGCCTCCTTAGCTGGTTCCCTGAGATATTGGTTCGAGTACTATTGTTGGAACTTGCACGTATATCAGAGATATATAGCACAGGGAAAACCCTTGTCTGTATAACCCTTGAATACCTATCCTTTGGGGACGAAAACAAAAAAAAAATAGACAAGATCTTTTGTTTCACAACTGTGCTCGAGTTGCCAAATCACTACACATTTATTCTTGATTAAGCATTTGGGCATTTCATCACTGTAGTATTCTTCAGACCAAAGTATAACTCTGCAGGACCATTATTTGGGACCTATTCCATTGGATTTATCTCTTCTCCGTTATCACATTCATACCTATCATTTTTCAAAAAGTTTTTTGACCCCACCCACTCCTTTTCGGTTTCGTCGTCATCATGCCGCATACCCGTAGCCATGACTTGGAAGCTTGCTTCAATACCTTGTAATCTAATTTCATAGAGACCAAACAAGAAGTGAGATAACTTAGTGCCAATATTTACACCATCAATAAAAGCATGCATTCCTCCATCACCGCCTCAATCAAGGAACTCAAAGAATACTCAAACAAGACATTACTACCTAGCTTGATTCTATCACTTCGATGATCTTCAAAGAGATGCATATCCCTGTAGATCCCCCTTTATCTGACCCACCTTTTCATATCGAAGATGAAACTTCATCTCATTCCCATAATATTCATCCCCATCACTTTCAGTGTGACCTATTCCCTCTGCATGTGGATGCGACCAAATTTGATGGCTCAGATACCGCTGGTTATGTAACTCAAATGGAACATTATTTCTCTTTCTATGACATTACATATGACTTGGCCAAACTTGTGTATGGTGGTCTCCATCTAGATCAAGAACATTGGAAATGGTGGCTATAGAGAAAAACTGCCCGTCAAGGGTATGTTTCTTGGACAGACTTTGTGGTATATATTTATGAATGATTTGACACTGACACCAACCATTTAGGCCATTTGACAAAGTTGAAACAATCTGGCACAGTTGAAGACTTTATAGTTGCTTTTGAGAGATTGTCTTTTCATACAGAGGGCATGTCTAATGCTTTTTTTCGATAATGTTTTATCAGTGGCCTCAAGGATGATATTTGTTCCCATGTCCTCAGGGCTCATCCTCATAGTTGGGTGGAGGCTACTAAAAGAGATAAGGAAGCACAACATGTTGTCTCTTCTCAAAATCGGAAACCCTCTTTTATTCCTTGCACTAAACTAGTAAATCCCACTCCTCCTTCTACCCCACTAAAGATCCAAACATTTACCAAGGATGAAATGGTTGAACGCCAACTCAAAGTCCTTTGTTATAATTGTAATGAAAAGTATTTTCTGGGACACAACTGTAAGGAACAAAATATTTTTATGTCCATCTCGGAGGATGTTTCGGAAGAGGATGTTAAATCTCCTCTTGTGTCAGTGTCACCTAAACCCACTGACATAACCCCTCCCTCAGACCCTCTCGAATTCAAACCGGTCATTTCCTTAAATTCTCTCACTGGCTTCTCTACTCCTCAAACCCTCAAGCTATTTGGATACATAAAGCATACGAAGTTCATCATTCTTGTTGATAGTGGAAGCACCCATAATTTTATTCATCGTTGCATTTACCAATAAACTAATTTCTATATTTGTGCATTCAATAATTTCCAAATCATGATTGCCAATGATAGGTCCATGAAATGTGGAGGGAATTATGAAAATGTGCATCTCCAAATTTGTGACTACCACCTGAAATATCATATGTTTTCTATCGACATGGGCATTTGTGACATTGTGTTGGGTGCAAACTGGCTAATGACTTTGGGTCCCATTCTCATGGATTTTAAGGAATTAGCCATGCAATTCGACTAGGAGGGCCAACAATATAATTTCCAAGGAATCACTATAGGCTCCCCTAATATTGTTAGTTCCCATCGCATGGAAAAGATGCTCAAAAAAGGTCATTCTGGCATTATTTCTCAACTCCATGCCATATAAGAAAATGAGACACCCTATGTGGTGCATGACCTCCAATCCATCCTCTCTAAACATCAAGTGGTTTTGTCCACTCCCCAGTGACTCCCTCCTTCCCGGGGTGTTCATCATCATTCCATTTCCCTTGTCCCCAAAAGCCTTCCTCCCAATATATGTCCCTATCGTCACTCCTTTTCCAAAAAAAATGAAATTCAGAAAATGGTTGAAGAATTGCTTAACGCAAGTATTATCCACCCTAGTACGAGCCCCTACTCTTCTCTTGTGGTCATGGTCCTGAAGAAAGAATCTTCTTGGTGCATGTGTCCTAACTTTCTCTCCCTCAACAAACTCACCATTAAAGATAGATTTCCCATTCTTGTCATTGATGACCTCTTAGATGAATTGAGTGGCACCCAGTTCTTTACTAAACTTGATCTTTGTTCTGGCTACCACTAGATACGTATGAAAGAGGAAGACATTCCTAAGACTTCCTTTAGAACTCATGAGGGCCACTATGAGTTTTTGGTCATGCCTTTTGGCTTGTGTAATGCTCCCTCTACTTTTCAAAGCCTCATGAATCATGTCTTTCATCCTTTTCTCTGTCATTTTGTCTTAGTTTTCTTTGATGATATCCTCATCTATAGAAAAACCTGGACATACCATCTTGCTCATGTGGATCGAGTTCTCCATCTACTCTCTCAACACCAAAGTTTCCTGAAGCAATCTAAATGTGATTTTGGCGCCTCAGAAGTTGACTACATGGGTCATCTTGTTGGCAAGGATGACGTTAGGGTGGATCCTAAAACTATTGAAGCTATGCAAGATTGGCCTCACCAAAAGACTCTAAAAATCTTGTGTGGATTTCTTGGCTTAACATGTTATTATCGCAAGTTTGTTAAGAATTATGGAAATATTGTGACACCTGTCACTTCACTCCTTAAAAAGAATTCTTTCACTTGGACTCCAACAACTGCTCAAGATTTTAAAATCTTGAAGATGGCCATGTGCACCACTCCAGTCCTGGCCCTTCCTGATTTCAACAAGACCATTGTCCTGCTATGTGATGCTTTAGGGAAAGGATTTGGCGTTGTCCTTATGCAAGAGGGTCAGTCGTTGTCCTTTACCAACAAACAACTGTCTGAATGAAATTTGGAAAAATAAATATATGAAAAGGAAATGTTGGCTATTATGCATGTTGTTGATCTTTGATGCCCTTATCTATTGGAGAAACACTTCCAAATTAAGACATATCATCAAAGCCTCAAGTATTTTTTGGAACAACACATTTCATCCCCAGAGAAACAAAAATAGGTGACTAATCTCTTTGGATATGATTATGAGATCATTTAAAAGAAAGGAAAAGACAATGTGGTTGTGAATGAACTTTCCCAAAAATATGAATATGAAGGGTCCCTTTTTTATCTCTCCTTCATTATACCAGATTAGCTCCAAGATGTTCGCGAGGAATGGATACACAATCCCAAGCATTCGCATCTGATACAAAAATTGCAATAAAATTATCCAGCTTCCTTAGGGTACTCTTGGCTCCATGATGAGATTCGATCCAAAGGTCATTTGTATTTAAGTAAATAGTCAAAACTTAAATCCATGGTACTTTCTGAGTTTCATGCTACACCGACAGCTGGGCACTGTAGGTTTGCCAAATCATATGACAGGGTGAAATATTATTTTTTATGGGATGGTATGAAACAAGACATTCATAATTTTGTGGCTAAATGTGATGTGTGTCAATGCAAGGGAGAAACAGTCAAATCTCCTGACACACTACAACTGCTTCTGATTCCACCTGCTATTTGGAGGGATATATCTATGGATTTTATTAGAGGATTACCTATATCATGCAATAAATCAGCCATCATGGTGGTAGTTGATCACCTTTCCAAGTATGCTAATTTTTTTTCTCTTCAAGACCCATTTAAAACATCCACTGTGGCTCAACATTTCATGGATCAGGTCTTCAAGATTCATGGCATGCCTCATTCTATTGTTTCTGATCGCAACCCAACTTTCACCAACAATTTTTGGCAAGAACTGTTCAAGCTACAAGGCACCCAATTGCATCTTAGCATAGTTAGAGAATAACCCTAACTTACATTAGTTTATACCTAGCTTAGAATCCTAGATCTTGGTTAATACATTCATTTACACTTTATTTCACCTAATTTGGCCACATAGAGAAGAACGACGCCTCATCCCTAGATTTTAGGGAAAACTGTTAATTTTAGATCAAGACTCAACTCCCAGTTCTTGATTTTCTTGATTTATTCATGATTTATTCCAAATCCCCCATGAAAAAAATCATCTATTATTGGGGAATGTGCACCTCCTCTTTGAGTGAGATATTTATTCCTTAATTAATGATTTTTGTTGTTACTATTATTAGTAGTTACTATTTCGGGTCAGTTAAGTGAGTTGGAACTGCTTCTCTTGTCAGTTAAGTGAGCTTAAGTGAGCCTATGCACATCACTTAAGTATTTTGGACATTAATGAGTGTGTGACATGTATCTTTAGTGGTCTAGGTCGAACTATGTGGTCTTCCTTAGCTTATGACACCTATTTTAGCTATTTCTAGCTTTTTTTGACTAGAATTTCTATGCTGGAAATTCTATATATTCACCTCCTCTCTTCTTTTTGAGGCTACTTGCTCATGTATATTCATTTTTGACTAATATAATTATCTGATTTATGGAGAAAAAACTTTCTCTCATCTCTTGAATATCAGAAAATTGTTTGTGTTCAATTTAACTAGAATTCTAGATCTATCGAGGTTTCTGCAGGAATTCTACATGGTATCAGAGCTAGATTGAATCTAGTGGATTGTACAGGTTTTATTTTCAGGTATAGATCATTAGGAGGCACATAAATAAGAAATGGATCATCTCTCTCAGCCCACAAAACTCATTCTAAATCCTTTCAATTACTTCTAATGGAAGACAGAGATCTCTCTGCTCCTTCGAAGCAAAGGGCTTTACCAGGTAACAATGGGAATGGAGAAAGAACAAACTACTGCAGTGGAGAAGATAAATTATTTCAATAAATTATATGAATAAATTGGGTTTATATTCCTATCAATTTCCAGATATATCCTCTTTCATGTCAGTAGAGCCACTACTCCCGAGGTGGTCTGGACCACATTGGAAGGACTATTCGGCAAGCAGGATGCAATGAGAGTGCATCAACTGGAGAATGAACTCATATCCCTAAGTCCAATTCATTTCAGCAACCTGAAAGAATTATTCACCAAGTTCAATTCCCTCCTTTTTGAACTTAATTCATGTGGAGTCATGAAAGAGGAAGAACAACTCATCCTTTCAATTCTCTCGAAATTAGGCCCTGAATATTCCATATTTGTGTCATCTTTTCAAGCATCTAAATTGACTCAGGAAAAATGGAAAATGCCTCCATTGAATGATTTCATTGTATAATTGACTCAATATAAAGCTAAGTTAGTCCAAATGGGTGTCATCAAGCATTCCAAGAACCAAGCACTTGCGGTTACTAATGCTCCAAAGAGCAGTGGAAAAGACAAGAAAAAAGGAACGGGTAAATTTCCTGAAGGAGAGATCCGCACAATGTTCAGATAACTCTTCTGAACCTAAGGGTAAGAAGAAGAAGAAAATAACACTTTTCATCTATTGTTCCAAAGGTTTTCATCCCGAATAAAATTGCATGAGGAAGACTATCGATGAGATGGCTAAGCAATTGCAGCAACACAATCTCACGGTGCCCGAAAATGAAAAGAAGAAAGATGATAACAGAACAGGAGGGAGAGCATGAAATGGTCATGATTTAATGACTATCACATCCAATCAATAATATTGGATCCTTGATTCAGGTGCATCAAACCATATGGCTACATCAAAATATGAATTTTCCTCCATCGAAGAAAGCACTAGATCCCCAATTTACTTGGGAGATGCCACACCCGCAAAGGTGTGCGAAGAAGGAACTGTTGATCTTGAAGGGGGTTGCTTCACAAATTTTCTTCATGTTACCTCACTGTCCAAAAATATTCTCTCGATATATCAGATCACTCATTCCGGCTCTGGAAGGAAGGTGGAGTTCACTCCGGACTCCGCAGTGATTACCGACATTTCCACAGGCTCACAACTTGCACATGGAATTGCAGATCACGGTTCTCGTTTGAATTTCTTCTCCCACTTTGTTCCTAAATCTAATAGCATTGTATTTCTGTCACAATCTAATGATATCAAAAGGTTATGGCATGCAATATGTTTCCATCTAAACTATAATTACTTGCATCAACTCAACAAGGAAAACATGGTAGAAGGATTGCTAGCTATTAAATTCACAAGCAATGTATGTCAAGGATGCATTCTTGGCAAGCATCCAGAGAAACATTTTGACAAAGGGAAGGCACAGAGAGATTATTCACCTCTTGGTTTGATTCATAGTGACATCATGGGCCCATTCCCACAGCCTTAAATCAGTAAGGCTCGATATGTATTCACCTTCATAGATGATTTCTCTCGCTTTACTTGGGTATTTTTTTTTAAATTAAAATCGAAAGTATTTGAATGCCTTATAGAATTTGAAGCACTTGCCGAGAATGAGTCTGGATGTAAGATTAAGATAATCCATACTGATAACGGGGGGGATTATGTCAAAAAATATGTGCAACAACTTTGTATTGATGTAGGTATACAACTACAACACACAGTGCCATATACACCACAACAGAATGGTGTTGCAGAGAGGAAAAACTGGTCCTTAAAAGAGATGGCCAATTGTATTCTACAATAGAAATCATTAGATCCCAAGCTATGGGCTGAAGCTATTAATTCTACAGAATACATTCAAAACTAATTTCCTCACAAATCACTCAAAGGCACCACTCCTTTTGAATGTTGGACCGGTAAGAAACCAAAAGTGTCGCACTTTCATATTTTTGGTTCATGAGCATGGGCTCACATTCCGACAAATAAGAGGAAGGCTTTCGAGCCTCAAAGTGTTGAATTCATATTTGTTATATATCCTGAAGATGTCAAAGGATATATATTGTTGGACTCTCACACTGAAAAGTTCATTCTATCTCGAAGTGTGAAGTTTGAAGAAGAATCACTGCATGATTTTTCAGAAGACTCTGTCGAGGAACCGCTTGTTGTCACTGATGAGGAGGAGTCAGAAACTTCTTCGAGCACTTCAGAGCAGCCATCAGAGAAAATTTTTGGGTCTGATATAGAGGATGAGGAGTAGGTCATGGCTGCTCCAACTTAGTTGCCAACATGGGTAGAGAAAACCCTGGAAGATGCGGGTGAACTAGTTGGTGATCCTATGGATACAAGAAGGACTAGATCATAGTTTTTTGGGGATCCTCAAGCCATAGCTGCCAAAGAACCTTTGATTCCCATAAATTTCTATATGTCACTTGGTTCAGATCCAAATTCACACTCTGAGGCTGCTAGAAGCCCACATTGGGAGGCTACCATGGATGAAGAATACTCTACTCTTATGGACAACAACACATGGGACTTGGTTCCACTTTTGAAAGGAAGAAATCTTGTTCAATGCCGATGGATATATCGAACAAATATTTCTACATATGGTGAGATCAACAAGTACAAATCTTGACTTGTCGCAAAAGGATACTCATAGGTACATGGCATAGACTACACAAAGACATTTTCCCTATTGCAAAAATGGAGTTCATTCGACTAGCTTTGGCCATTGTCGCTTCTCGCAGATGGGAAGTTCATCACATGCATTACATCCATGAGATGATATATGACAGATTCATTTCACTGTTGTACTTCCCCACATAGCAGTAGGTTGCATATATCTTCACCGAATCCTTCACTGAAAATAAATTTTTAGAACTGAGAGTTATGCTTGGAGTGGTGGAGACAACTGAGTAGGTCACTTTTGGCCACTCAACATTTTTTTTCCTCTTTTGGGGTGGGGGGGGGCGGGTCCCATGAGGTTTTCCCTCTTTCCTCTTTTCATGTGGAGTTCTTTTATGTAATGAGTACCTAAAATGTCCAAGTTGTCAGGACTCAAAAAAATTTGTCATTACAATTAGGCTTAAGGGGGGGTGTTGGAGAATAACCCTAACTTACATTAGTTTATACCTAGCTTAGACTCCTATATCTTGGTTAATACATTCATTTACACTTTATTTCACCTAATTTGGCCACATAGAGAATAAGGGCACCTCATCCTTGGATTTTAGGGAAAACTACTAATTTTAGATCAAGACTCAACTCCCGGTTCTTGATTTTCTTGATTTATTCTTGATTTTCTTGATTTATTCATGATTTATTCCAACTCCCCCATGAAAAAAATCATTTATTATTGGGTAATGTTCACCTCCTCTTTGAGTGAGAGATTTATTCCTTAATTAATGATTTTTGTCGTTACTATTATTAGTAACTACTATTTTGGGTTAGTTAAGTGAGTAGGAACTGCTTCTCTTGTTAGTTAAGTGAGATTAAGTGAGTCTATGTGCATCACTTGACTCTTGTGGAAATTAATGAGTGTGTTACATGTATCTTTAGTGGTCTAGGTCGAACTATGTCGTCTCCCTTAGCTTATGACACGTATTTTAGCTATTTCTAGCTTTTTTTTACTAGAATTTCTATGTTGGAAATTCGGTATATTCACCTCCTCTCTTCTTTTTGAGGTTGGTTGCTCATGTATATTCATTTTTTATTAAAATAATTCTCTCATTTATGGAGAAAAACATTTCTCTCAACTCTTGAATATCAACAAATTGTTTGTGTTCAATTTAACTAGAATTCTAGATCTATCAGGGTTTCTGCAGGAATTCTACAATCTTATCATCCCCAGAATGATGGTCAAACTGAAGTTGTCAACAAGTGTTTGGAAACATATATGAGGTGTTTTGAATTGGAAAATAAAAATCAATGGGCTCAATGGTTACCACTCATTGAATGGTGGTAAAACACTTCATAGCATACAAATAACCGCATGACTCCTTTTGAAGCGGTATATGGAAAAAATCCACCTTCAATTCTCTCATATTTACCAGGTGTCTCTAAGGTCCATGTGGTTGAACAAATGATTACAATTTGAGACGCTATTCTTTGTACCCTCAAAGAGAATTTGGTCATGGACTAGAATCACATGAAGAAACAAGCACATCAAGGTCGCTCTAAACATCAATTTGAAGAAGGGGATCAGGTGTTTCTTCAACTGCAACGTTACAAGAAAAATTCCCTCAAGGATGACCATTGTCAGAAACTAGCTCCCAAATTTTATGGTCCTTACACTGTTCTCAAGAGTGTGGGACAGGTGGCCTATCAGTTAGCTTTGTCAATTCATTCTAAGCTACATCTGTTTTTTCATGTTTCCTGCTTGAAGAAGGTGATTGGAACTAAGTGCCAAATTCAAACCAACCTTCCCGATTTGGACGAAGAAGGCTCCATTTGGCTATAGCCACAAGAAATTTTGGACCAGCATGAACTTCACCTACGACAATGAACCATCAAGGAATTTTTAGTACAGTGGAAAGATACAACCCAGTAGATGCCACTTGGGAACTAGCTACGATTCTGCAACAATTTCCACATCTCAAGCCTTGAGGACAAGGATATTTTTAAGGAGGGAATATTAGGGACCTAACCCCTCACATAGGTAGAATATTATATTCTAATTTAATAAAGGTCAATATTAATAAGGCCTAGAAATAAGGAAGAATAAGTCGAATGTAAGAAGACCTAATAGAATATTTCGCTTATAGGAGGATCTTCCTCTAGATGGTTCTCTTGATAGACATATTTAGTATAAATAGGAGTCAAGGGTATGAGAACTTTTGTCTTGGATATTATTGTAATAGAGATATGCTTAACGAGAGGTTTCCCCCTCAAAGAGGCAAGTGAACATTTCTCTTAGTAATCAAAGTGCTCATTTTGGTTTTATTTTGGTATCATATTGGTATTATTGCGGTGTTATTCTGGTTATATTGTTGTTCGTCTGCCATTTATAGCACTGTATTTTTGTTCTACATACTTTTTGTATCTGGAATATTACAGAATACTCTAATACCATGTTGAAATTTCCCTTAACCCAACACCCAACAATTGATTCCAAATAAATCACTTATTGAAAAAAATCACTACTAAATTACCAACTAAACATTACAGTTGAACCATAAATAAGGAAACCAAAATCTCAAACACAATGCACAAAGATATTCTACCCATAAACTAATCTTATCATTCAAATAAATTCAAATCTTACAAGGTGTTATTGGATAAATCGGTGAACGTAGACATAAACCAATCTCCCTAGATCCACCTAGATCTAGAACAAAACAAGACAGGGCATGATGCTTTCCCTAGGTCACTACCATTGAATTTATCGCCAAAGAAGGAGTGTATGACATACCTTTATATATCGCTTCCTTATATCTATGTTGTCCCTGCTTCGCTCCGGTGCTCTTGTGAGATCATATTTTTAATGACACAAACCAACCAAAGTGAAAGCAACAATTATAGATTCAATTGAAACCTAAACATGTGATCAAGGAGTCATGTAATAAAATACTGACAATTTTATGGGAAAGAAACATGCTTTTATATCATATTAAGTAAAAGTGGAAGATACAACCAAAGTGCCTTGATGTCGCAAGTTCCCTTTCAGTGGTCCTTTGTTCCAACACACACATACACTTGCTCTGAATTTGTATGAAGATAATCCACAAAGCTTGATGGGGAAATGGAGGCCTCAAGCATCAATTGTATCAGGATTCTTCACACAGTCTTCAGCCTATTCTTTGCTCAATATTGCTTGACCTTGCTTAACCTTTTCCATGAGAAGTACATTATTATATAGGAGAATATGAAGTGGTTACTAGGATGAGGATGATCCCACTAAATCAGAAAATCCAGTAAGATCACAACAATACAGATGCGACCTCACATTCTAAAAGATTCTCCTTATAGAAACTTCGTGAAACTTCTTCCTTTTCTTAGCTTCAAGTGCTGCCACACACTGCCCATATAGAAGCATGCAGAAATACTGCAAGCCAGGCATAGAGCAACCTATGGAAATCCTTGATTTACGCACTGTATACCATTGTCAACATGTGGTGTCATTCTAAAAATGTGCCTTGTAGGGGAAGAACTTAGCCATTTTCCTCATGTGAAAGATTGTTTTGGAAGCCTGAACACATGCTTATGGGGTCACCATCAGGGTGACCAAAATAATCTGTAACAGAATGCCCCCCAAAGTATGAGGCTGGAAGATGTGACAACTGAAATACTTTGTAAAATATGTGTGTGTGTTGGAAGCAAGGATCGCACCAATCAGGAACCTGCAAACAATCAAGCATATGCATATAATTATACCATTTCTGAGGTAGGAATTCCCATGCTCAGATTACAAGTGATTGAAATCATAAATGCAAGGCATGGCCACCAATCATACACCGTGGATCCATATCATCAAAATTCTACATAGCCACTAGAAATACACAGTGGATCTATGTATTAGAAAGTGTAAATTTAGACACAACCATGAGACATACAAAGTGGATCTGTGTGTCAATTCAAATCATAAATAGTCCATCTCAACCTGGGCCAAAAAGATAAGATCCAAGGTCTTCAATCACGTTTTCCACAAGTACGAATCTAACCATGCGATTACAGGTGTTGAAGTCGAACATGGTAGAAACCACTTGATTACCGGTCATTGATGAAAACCATTAACAAGTGCAAGGGAAATCACCATTGATGTCAATGAATCCCAAGGTACCTTAGTACAATCTAATTAATGTGAATAAATGAGCTGAAGTCGAACACTTGATGAAATCTCTTGATCAGGGACCAATGATGTGAATCCACTATCGAGAGCGAAGAAAAATGCCATTGAGACATGCAAGCTCTAAGGTACTAAACGATTTCTAAGTCTTTTTCCCGGATGATGAGTTGAATTCGATAGGAAAAAGACTCGTCAAAGGAGGGTCTTGATGTATCCCCCATCAGTGACATGAAATAAGTAACAAATTAAGGGTAGATCAAAGTATGAAAATGATTTGAAACTGACACAGGGAAGGCTGACATGGTAAGAAATGACAATGCAAATTGATGACTCGAAAGAGGGCTTGTTTGGACTTCTCTTGAACATATGAATGACACGACAATGGTCTTGGCAGCATTGACTCAAATATGACCCAATATATGAATTCGATGAAGGCGAGATGAGATACAAATGGATTTCCCAACCCGGATTCAAATGACGAAGGGGGTGTCATGTTCAAGGGAGACTAGTACTACCACTAACACAGGTACAGAAACACATCTCTTTCCAAAATTTCCCCCTACCATTTCTGGCAGGTACCTCTTTATTTTTACGCAAGCTTGAGGAGGATAACATATGCTTGTAATGTAAGATCATCCTTTGGATCATTCCCTCAGAGTATTTTTAATGAACCCTAAGAAGGAGTGGTTCAGTCCCATGTGGGTCTTTCGATGTTTGTTTAACGAGTCCAAAGATAGAAAAATCAAGAGTTTTTCATGTTTATAGAGTCTGAAAAACACTTTAAAGAGAACTCTCTCATTTCCTTTTTCGTAAAATAGTTCAACATGATCGAAAAAGTGATGAACTATCGCCCATCGAACATTTTATTCAAATACTTTTACGAGCATGAACAGAACAAGGTCGCTTGGCAATATTTTTGTTTTTATGGAGTGTGAAAAGAGCTTAAATGATACTCCATGTGTGTCACTTTTTGTGTTACCAAGATGAGTACAAAAGGACAAAAAAAGTATACTTGGTTGCATTCTCATAAATTTTCGAGCATGAAAATGAACGAAGAGTGAACTCGTGGTTTTACTAAAAAACCATAAAACATATCATTATGCGTAACAAAGAGAAAACAATTTACGAAAAAAATATCCATACTCCATTAATTAGGACTCTAGTCTTCTTCCTGCAAGAAACAAGACACTCATGAGACTATTAGTTTTGAGGGTTTATAACCAAACATATTTATATAATATAAAATATTATTAAAAAGGTTAAAAAATGAAATAAAAAAGAGTAAGAGTTATTTTTTTCCATTTCATTTGTATTTGGTCAAGAACTTGTCTAAAAACCCCTTTTTCACCCCTTACATCGGTGGCTGATTGCGAGCAACACAGGCGATCAATCGATGAACAATTTTCGTGACAACAGTAATTTGTTCATCTTCTTCCTTTTCAATGGTTTAAAATTTGTTTTAGGTGCTAAAATAATGATTTGTTGGGCGATTTTTGGGCCGGTAGGCATGCGCTGGGGCCGTCACAGGTGGCCAATATCGAGCCCTGTGGAAATCAAGGATTTCCGCAGGTGCCCAATGGCTCACCTGAAAAAATCCCACACGGTAACTGAAGCTCAGTTGCGGCAGCCGAAAACCAAAAATGAAAAGCAAGTGTTGAACCAAAAAGAATTTCAAAAAAGATGGATAAGGGTGCTAACTGTCCTCTCTCATTTTCATTCAGGTGTTTGATTGAAAAAAATGTTGGAATGGAGAGAATATGAGCATGAATATGATGACTCTATGGCTTTGAATGATCTAGGTGTTGGTCTCCAGTTTTGATCATGTTTTTGCCTATATTATATTCCAAAGACCTCCATTTATATACCCAGTACCACCCTTTTGGCCTTGTTTTGACATAATTGACATCTCCCTACCATTCAATGGGGCTACTTAAGGTATCTTTATGTTTCAAGCTATTCTTATGCATTTTGATTCTTTAAATTGATATTGAAACTAATGTCGCTTGGGTTATGTACCACTTCTATTTTTGGAACAGGATTGCCGGTACTAGGTACCAACTTGTACCAGTGGAGATACCAATGAAGCCGCTCAAGATCTATGCATTATGGTCCGAACAAGAGACAGAGAGATTCGCATGATAGTTGGAGTCATCGCTCACAGGATGCTTGAAGGCATAATGATAAAACTGGGTCATTAATTCTTCATCGTTCACACTTTGTGACACTACATGTCACGAAGATGTGAAGACCATTTTAAACTTGATTCCAAGCCATTTTCGGATCGGGGATCCATCTGTTTTATGTATTTTTTCTTTAGACTTATATAAACAGGACATCACTCCTGAGAATGGGTTGGATTATGTTATGTCGTGAACACATGTTTCTGAATACAAACTGTTGTTGCGTTATGTTACTTGACTGGTATACGATTTGAGTATTTTCTTATGAGATAATGAAGCGTGAAGTTTACACCATGTTTGCATAGAATGATATAGTTGGTTCTGGTTATTCCTTATAGCGTTTGTGTCGTTTGGTTGGGCCCGCCAAACAGGTGCAAGACGTTTCTTTATTCTGTCATAGATTTAGTTATTTCAGTGTGTTAGTGTTTGCTTACATGATAGTTTAAAGTTTAAAGATTGACTGGTTCAGAATCATGTTTAATCGTTCTTCAACAGAATCGTTTCCCACATACTGTTATCTTTTACGTTGATGAATATTGAATGCATGACTGATGCCTGTAGGGTTTAGAACATGAACTAAGTTTGATTAGTTTCTAGTTTTCAATTCGAACATAACTTAGAATTGGAATGAACTTTGCTTTGTTAGATAGTTAGTTACCCTGCTTAATTAGAACAGTTAGATTACAGTTAAATCAAAGGAAGCTTCCAGTACCAGTAGGTAGGGTAGTACTCTATTTTCCTGTAGACATATTTAGATTCATTTATCGTGTTCAGATTAAATGCATTTCAGGAAACACTCTTTTTATCGTGGCTTGAATAGAAATGGTGATGATAGATGACTAAAAGTAGTGGTGGAATAATCTTGTGAAATCACACTTCTGAATGGAAATAGCAGCACCAACATTTAAGCATAGGACTGTTTTCTGTTGATGACTTAAATAGGAAATGCTAAGTTTCAAGATAGTCATTAAGATTCAAGTTCTCAGAGTGAGTTTATGTTTTCTTCTAAGGATAGCATTCAGATAGAGATTAGAGCCTTACCCGCACATACAGTGTAGCAGCTCAAAGTTTACCAACCCTGGTTTGACAATTTAGTGTTTTAGGTCATTCAAATCTTCAATTTAGCAACCTGACATTTTTGGCGCCATTGTCGGGGAGCTGTTTAAAAGGTAAGAGAATAATTGTCTTGATTAATTTTAGAATGCACTTAGTTTGGTGTGGTATGTTAGCAGGTTGATAGTAAGAGGAGCTGTGGAAACAAAAGGGGGTGAAAACCAACATATCAGTTATCACAGGTACTCTGAAACTCAATCTTAGTTCTTTCATTTCATTTAGCATGACTTCATGAGAAATAGAGATCCTATGGGTAGATTTAGGAAAAATATAAAACCACAAAAAGAAGAAGAAACCTCCACCCAAAGAGCGATAGAAACTGAGACTGAAATTCTGGCTGAGGAAACCTTAGAACAAAATCTAGAACTAGGAAACACCATACATCAGCAAACTCAAAATCTTGGTGATCCAGCCCTGGATGACACAGTTGATCCAGAGAGAATACACGCCCTTCTCAGGAACCCTAACTCTGTAATTTCAAAGATAACAACTACAACTATGACATCGAAGGCCATAAGACCCTCAAAAGGACCCACAGGAGATAACACTTCTGACAAAAAGAATCCAGAAAGGTGGGATTTTACACCCTCACCAAAGAAGGATTAGATTGTTTATACAATTCTTGGTAATCCTTTTACCATGGGAGAAAGAGGGAGAGACTTACATGGGGAACTTCATATTGAAAATGAAGGTGAAGAACAAACAGAGAACGAATTACCACCAGAAACTACTTTTGGATTTCCTATTTTGGATTTAGTCCAGAATGTCAATATGAAAAATATCCCACTTTCAGCACTACCAACCTTCCATGGGAAAAATAGTGAGGACCCAGATGTCTTTCTTTTTGAGTTCGATATCCTGTGCAGGAGTTATAACTATCTCCAAGATGCACATAAACTGAAATTATTTCCTACCACCCTGAAAGATTCTGCATTACGTTGGTTCATGAGTTTAGGAGAATACAGCATTAGATCTTGGGAAGATATAAAGGAAATTTTTTTAAAGAAGTACCAGGATTATTGCAGAACCAAGGATTCCCAGAATGACATTTTCAAAATGCAACAGCAAGATGAAGAAATCCTTGAGTATTTTCTAGAGAGATTTACCTTTACCCTTCAAAAATCTAAATATAATGATNNCAGGATGAAGCAGTCAAGACTCTTTTCTTAAAAGGAGTTTTGGAGGAATATATTGATACTCTCAACTTAATGGCCTCAAGAGACATTTATCAAAAAAACTTTGAAACAATTAGTGAACTTTGTAGAACTTACTCAAGGAATAAAGGGAAGAATGCAAAAGGTGTGAGAGAACCGGTCAACAAAAATACCAAAACATCCGCATCTGGTGGAGTTACTAAAGTCAAATTGGGAAACCTTTTGGATAATTTTAAAACAGACCTGTTATGAACAATTGGCTCTCAGTTAGACACTTTGAAGATTAAGAGGAAGCATTAAGAGGAAAACCCTATCCTAAGCATATTTTGCCCAAAATGCAGAAAGAGACATCCTTTACGAGAATGTTCTTTGGACAACATTTTTGTATGTGCAATATGTACTG